>LPNX010808557.1:236941-268556 GCA_001517045.1 Pseudotsuga menziesii
TTAAGTTTCTACTATTTTTCATGTTATATGACTGAGATATTGTTTGAAATTAGTAATATTTAGACATTAATGGTTGTTGAAGGGGCTCCCATGCTACACAAGAAAAATCATTTAGTATGAGGATCCCAGCTGTTCAGGGCTCCTCTAATCCTAAAACAAGTTCATCTCATTCACTTTCGGTGTCTCCAACATTAAATATCCCTGCCTTGGTGGTGGAAGCTGTGGCATCAGGGTTGAGTTCTGATCATGGCAAGCTATTGGGAAATAAGGGTGGGCAGTCATCAACGTTTATATCTAAAAAATATATTGATGCCAAACCTAATGCAATGAGTGGAACATATATAAAATTAAATTCACGTGTAAATATCATTGGGGAAGCTTTCCATGGAAAGAATGCCAGTTTAGTTGATCCTACTATGAAATGTAGGAGTCATGAAGGTTTTAAAAGTCCATTGAAGAATTCATCCTCTGACACACACAAGGGTTCATCTAAGCTGGGTAGTGGGAACATTGAAATAGTAAGAAGTGAAAGAACAGATGCAGCTTCAGTGTCATCTGGTATTGTTTGTGTTGGACTTTCTAAAGATAGCTTTCCAATCTCTGTCCCTCAAAGCAATAATTATGTAGTTTGTAGATTGATATCTATCATAAATTTGTTTGAATATCATCATTTTCAAGCAATAACAACTTCTTAAAGGGTGTTAGCTCAATGGTAGAGCGCCTACCTATAATTAGGCAGGAGGTTGGTGGTTCGATTCCTCCGTGCCCTATCATAAATTCATGACTACAAAAATGACTAAATTGACATATATACGACTATTAGTAGCTAATTTCTCATATCTTGGTTGTATTTAGCTTAGTCATTAATATGTTAACAGCTAGTAGTTTATTTAGTCGTATATTTGGTCATTAATGGTTGCAATTAGTGACTAAATTAGTGACTAAATCAGCAACTAAATCAATGACTAAATGAATGACTAAATCAATGACTAAATCATTTACTATCAATGACTAAAACAATGACTAAATCAATGACTAAATCATTGGCTATCAATGACTAAATCAATGACTATCAATTACTAAAACATTGTCTATCAATGACTAAATCAATGACTACTAAGTCAAGCTATTAATGACTAGTGAAATACGACTAACTATAAGATAGTGGAAATTTGCTACTATTAGTCACCGACTCAAAAATAGTCGTTTATAGCATGATTTTAGTCATTTTTTTAGTCATTAATTTCTCATTTTCTACTAGTGTTCGTCATCGATAATTGCCCCTTTGAAAGTTTCATCATTCATTAAACATTCCAAGATTTGTTGATCATCATCAAAAACTCGTTGATTAGTAATCATGTCTGGAACTGAAGGCCTTAAAAGTAATTCAATAGAACAGTTGTTATTTTTAGGCACAAGCCTTACAGCCGAGGTAGCTAACAAGTCAACTGCTACATTCTTAAGTCTAGGAATGGATAAAATATTAAATGCATAAAAGTTTGTCAGCAAATCCCATACTTCATTCTGATAAGCTTTTAAATGAGGTGAGATGCAATGTATCTGTTTCCGAATCTGTTTTACAATTATTTCAGAATCCCCATATACTTTCAGATTTTCTACTTTTAATTCAATTGCTTTTCTTAGTACTTGAACCAATGCTTCATATTCGGCTGTGTTATTGGTACATTCAAACTCTAATCTACATGAAAGAAAATGTTTATTCTTCTTTGGATCAATCAGGACACAACCAACTCTTAATCCTTCCAAAGTTTTAGATCCATCAAAAAACAGTGTCCAAAAACTATCTACTTCTATTGTACTTGAATCAACAACTACATCTGAAACTAATTCTACTATTTTACAGTCAAATTCATCAGCCCGTGAAAACCTAAGGAGATCAGGATGTGTGTTTGGTGTGCCACTGACTTCTTCCGCTTGGTAGTTTACCTGTTCTAGTTTAATGAAGTAATTCCCCAATACAAAATTCACTGGTTCATTCTTACCCTCCAGCTGAGTAACATTGTGCTTCATGTGGGGTTCTCTTAATACTTTAATTTGATTGGGACTTCCCTTATAAGGCAACCACAGATGTGACCAATCTGAAGAAAAATACCCATTTAGCTTTGCTGACCAATCCCGACTCAAAACAAGTCCATAAGCTTCAGGTATTTCTGCTACTACAATATCTATGCACTGACATACCTTTCATTTGAAGATAGTCGAATCAAAACATCCTCCATTTCCCCAATTACCTTCACATTTGTTCTGTCTAACTGAATAACCTGCCAGGTAGATGGTTTAGGCTGTCCATTTATCTTTTTGCAGACTGAAAGCAGCATAACATTTACTGATGCCCCTGATTCCACTAAACAGTTGTGTACATTATGATTGAAAATTTCAAAAGTTAGGAGAAATGGTGGAGTTTTGCATTTAGGCTTACCTCCCACACTTGCTTCACCAATTTCCTCTTCTTTCGGTTGATTGTCAGTGGGAAGCTTTTCTTCAGGAATCTCAAGTGCTTTTAACAATCTTTATTTCTGCTGAGGCATATTACACATCTCAAAAAACAAGATATTTTCCTTAGCCCTCTTAATATCTTCCACAATGTCATACTCCATCTTATGCTCTTTGAGATTCATTTTTGCATCATCAGTCTTCTCTTCAATGGGATTGACAGGCATGTTGATTTGCCTTGGATCCTGACTCGTAATGGTGAATTCAGGTATTTTATCAGTTGTCGTGCTTTTCTGAATTTTCTTTACGTTCTCTTGAAGTCTCTTAATTTTTGGGATTACTGATCTGTCTTTACTTAACAAGCCTTGACTTCTTGTTGTCACATCTGTTTCTGTTGTTTCTTCCTCTTCTGTATCAAAAAGTGAGACACAGTCCCATAAACCCATAGCATCATCTCTTGTTTTTCTGTGGGTTTACTATCCTTTTCCTCCTCATCATCAGCTTCTATTAGTTTAGAATCCAATAGCTGATTCATCACTAATTTCATTGAATTGATCCATTGAGGGCAATTTTTTTCAGAATGGGGCTGCTGATGAAAGGTGCAAAAATTATCCATACCCACCTCTGTTAAGTTCATTGATGCAGGACTATGTAGAGGAGGCTTAGATTGATTGTTGTCCTCTCTCCTTTTATAATAAGGTTTATAAGATTTCTGAGCTTCCTTTTCGTTTTCCAAATCTATTATTCTATTAGATAGCTTCTGCATCATTTTTACCATCCCCTCAAAGTCATGTGACTGCTCTTCCTTGGGCTTAGTAAATAATAAGGATTTCTTTCCAAAAGTTTTTCCTCCCGACTGTTCAAGATAGTCTTCTATGCTCTCTCTTTCAGCTTCTACTCTCTCAGCTTATTCATAAGTTTCTGATAATATGGGTTTGACTTTCATTTTGGAAAACATGAACAAATCAGGCCCCAAAGCTGAAGTATAATACTCAATCAGAAATTTATCAGAGGGCTTATAAGCTGCAGAGAAATTCTTAAGATAAGCAACAAACCTTTGGGTAAAACTATGCACCTTTTCTTTTCTTTCTTTCTTTAAAGCACACAGTCCTTTCATGAGAGCTGCATGAGTCTTCTGGGATGCATATTTGCTTGTGAATATCCTTTCAAAAGTATCCTAGTCTGGGATTGAGTTTGTAGGCAGACCAAAATACCATGAGGTTGTTGCTCCTTTAAGAGTATGTGGAAAAAGTCTGCAGACTACATCTTCATGTTCTCCAGCCTTTAGTCCTTCTATGGCCAAGTAGAAACTTTGTAAGTGATCATCTACTAAAATATTTTCACTTGGGTCAAATTTGGGCAGCATTTTCTCAAAAGCCTGAGGTAAATCATGCAAAGGAGGTGTTAGGTTTAAAGGTGATATGGCTTTCCAAGCAGGTGGTGGATTTGGTGGGTTAGGTGGCTGATTAGCGTTTACGCCTGCCATGAGTCTAGGTGGAGAGTGAGGTGGTGAATGAACATGAGTATGAACATGTGAACAACAAGGTGTGTTTGGGCCCACTTGATTCAAAGGCTGAACAACTTCTTGCAAGGCTGTTTCTACCAATTCTTCCAAATCTCCAACCAAAACTGAGTCTTCCAATACAAGACGGTCTTTTTTCTTATACTCTCTTCTGGGTAAACAAGGGATAATCGGTAATCCTCCAATACTTTTCACATATTCCCTAGTATGTCTTCTCAGATCATTAACTACTTCATTGTTTATAGAATACAAATGTTCTTTACCTTTCTCTTCAGGAATTGGATTGGGAAATGAACTGCTTTCAAAACTATCACTGGTGGAGTAATTTCAAGGAAATGGGTTTCCTCGGCTAGCCATGCACTAGAGGCCCTCCTTCTAGCGCCAAAAACTGTTGAGACTTGGAAAAACGCAGGCGACAACAACAAGGGATTCTCCCCACTAAACGTTCCCAACTAGCCCATTACTATTTGGTATGGGGAATCTGTCCGGTTTGCGGTCTGGCTATCGTAGGTCACTGGTAACCAAAATAAAGGGTTTTATTGGTTACAGCCCGGTCCACCATGTATATTTTTTAGTTTTTTAGTTTTAAGTATGAGATGCAAGTGCCTATCTAAGAATGCAGATTGATAGAGAATACGAGGAGCGGTCACAATGTGATGTGCAGGTTCTTAAATCTCGTCTTAACTCTCTCGCATCTAAATCACACACAGCAAGAAAAATAAAACTAACTTAACTAAACTGTCCCTAGGGAGCGAGATTATCATTTAATGAGTAATGTAATACTATTCATGCATTAATAAAAAACACTAGTTGTTCTTTATTTCAAAACACATGAACATGAATAGATATATGAACAATAAGATAGCACATTGTTTATGAAAAGCATTCATTACTCATAGTGGAAATTCCATAAAATAAAATAGAGAGCATTCATACAAGAACATAGGTTCAATAAGTTAGAACGATCTCACAGTTAATGGACAAAAGCTGAAAACGAAATAGTTCCCCTTCAACAACATCCATTGCATAGCATTTGAACATTCCACCAAAGCTTTCTCCAACAGGCAAAATTGTAACTATCTATTACAAAAGGAAATAGTTCTTCTTACAACATGTTCTCACAAGTCTAACTGGGAAAAAGTCCTTTCTTCTATCTAACTCTCCTATACTTATACTACAAGCCAAACTCTTGGACTTCCCCTCGGTGACCTTTGGGCTCCCCCAACCGTTTAATCTCACAATTTTGTCTTTTGTGAGTGCTCATGATTCATACAAACGTTACATTTCAAACTAAGATTTAAAAGCACTTTTATAAAAAGGACCACCTTGGTAACTGATGAAATATTCCCCAAGCCTGGGCCTTTGCTGCTATCGATCTGTCTGAGATCTCAAACCTTTAATTTCTTCTTCTTTGTTTCTTCATTTTCTTTCTCTTCCTTCCTTGCTGCCTCATTTTTTTTTTGCTTAGTCTTCTAGACATATCTTCTCTGCAGCAGCCATCACCCTGTCATGAACAACCCGTTCTTAGATCACTTAGCTTTTGACGAATTAACTCAAACTAAATTAATACATGCATTCTGTAAAATGAGCTATAAACAATATTAATGCATGAAAAGAAAAATGATAAGGAAAAGAAAATCCTGCATGCTGGGTCTGGAAAACTTCTAAGCCTGCTGTCCCACTAAAACCACAGTCCCAACATAATAGATTCTTCATCTAAAACCAAACCACAACTGAGCTAACTAGAAACCATGTGAAAGAAGCATGAATCTAGACAATGCAACTGCCACCTCTCAAACACCAAACCCCCAAACTACACTCTTCACTTCAGAAAAAACCTCGACTCAACCAGTACCCATGGGAAAACTTCGCCATCCCATAAAATAGAGTAACAACACAACAAACGGCAGGAAAACCCCATCGATAGTCAGAAGCAAAAACACTAAGCATCGGATGATCAGTTCACTGAGAAGCCGCAACGGTGGGCAATGGATAGAGTATGGGCTCCGCGGCCAAATAAAACACCGGTGAAATAAACACTAGAGACAGCAACATCAGGCATCGGAAGGACTATAGCATCAGATGGTTAGTTCACTACAAGGCCGCAACGACGGAGAACAATCAGGCTAAGGGATCCGCGATAAATAAAAAAAATCGGTGAAAACCATAGCAAACCATCGATGAGCGAAACAACTATAAGTCAAACGGTTAGCCTGCTAAGGAGCCGCAACTGCAGACAACGCATGGTCTAAGGGTTCCGCAACAATAGAAAACAACGGCGAAAATCAGAACAAACCATGTCGGATGGTTAGTCCGCTCCGGAGCAGCAATGGCGGGAATAAAAAAGAGTGGAAGAAAACACCAAAATGACCTAGTAACCGCCATAGAGAAAAAAAGAGTGGAAGCACACAAGAAAGGCGGGAAAATACTAAGCATCAGGCGAAAAAATGAACTCACCTCGGCGGGTGGAGAACTGTGGATCGGACGATTAGTTCGTCAAGGAGCCACAATGGCGAGAGATGCATCGACTATGGGCTCCGGGGCAAAATAACATATCGCTAGTTGGAGGCTCGGAAGACTAAACCACATTCGTCAGCACATAAACCAACCAACCGTCGGAGAGATGGCGTACTATGCAGCTGCAACGGCGGGAGAACAATTTACTATGGCTTCCACAATACTAGAAAACATCGGTGAAATAAACACTAAACACTGCAGCATCGAACATCGGAAGACTACGGCATCGGATGATTAGTGCTTTGCACAATTGCAACGGCGGAAGAGAAAAGGCTACAGACATGCGACACGCATCGACGGGCGGAGCGTTTTTCACATTGGGTGCTTAGTTGATTTGGGAGCCGCAACGGTGGAAGCATAAAGGACAAATAGTTCGCAATAGGCAAGGTCTACATCCGAGGAGAAATCAACTAAATGATCGGAAGGCTAGTGCTTTCGTCAGCCGCAACAGTGGAAACCCAAGACTTAAAGAGCGGCGAAAAAAACCACGCGAGGTCTGAAAAGTCAAAGCAATAATCGGGAGACTTCGCAATCTGCCGTCCGCAACTGCGGAGAACAAAGTCACAAGATGTTCCGACGTGAAACCAAAGGTTAGCCAATTAAGACAAACGCATTGGGGAAGAAAAGTCGAAGCTAAAAATTGTTATTTCTCCGCAACGATGGGAGCCCAAGCAAATGAACTTCCGATTCAAACACACTGAAAACACATTCAAAGGCAATGATAAATCTTAAACAAATAGTGGATCGTTTCTCATTTCAGGTAGCTAGCTGGTTTGGGAGCCGCAACGGCGGAAGAGAAAAGGCTACAGCCTCTGATCAAACAAAAATGCTAAGTGTTTTAAAACTTTAAAAATTTGGCAAAGATTTAAACTGTTTCTCCTCTGAAACGGTGTTTTGCAAAGGACAAATGGTCTGATCCATCTTTAACTCAGCAAAAACAAACTCTAAAATCTGCGACCCACAACAATTCCAAACACGAGCAATTTCTAAAAACTAGGACGAAAATTAATCTTCAAGAAATCATCCAAAATTAAAGCATGACCAAAAAATCACGGCTCCAATTGATTCAACGCAACATTAAAATCATAAAGGGGGGTCCACAATTTAAAGAATTTGGGGAAAACAGTTGCAGCCGCAACAATTGGCGATTACCTGGTGAACCTAGAACTCTGGACGATTCTTTCTTGAGTAGCAGACTATTTAACAACAAATGAACCTATTGAATTCTTCCAACTATGTGGATTTCTCTAATGGCAAAAGGAAGTACCTTTAATCATTGATGAGAGTCCGATTTGGGAGAGTGGAAACCAAGATTCTTATGTCAAGATAACTCTTTTGAGGCCTGGAGATGGGTTTCATTGTTACTTGTGTCTTCAGGTAGTTGGCAGCTTGGACACCACAGGATCTTAGCATATGGCAAACAGAAATATTCATTTGTTCCTCATTCCCATGCCACTTTAGCACTTTGTGCTTTTGGACTTTTGTCCTTTTCATATGAGTCCTCCCGCATGCCTTTCTTTCTGAATTTTAATTCAGGCTCCTCTATCCCAAGTGTCCTTTTGTGTGAGAGGCGTATTTCACGTTTCAGCTCACGGACGGAGAGGAACTTTTGGCTATTTAGTACTTATGGTTCAGCATTTGTTTTGATATATAATGCTTTCATAGGAGTTTTTTGACTCTTATCTGCCTTTTCGAATTCGTTTCTTGGCATGGGATCATTTGTATTTAATATGTTGTTTACCTTACTTCTTTCCATGGGTCCTTTGCTGTTACTCCCTAGGACATTTTAAGTGTGACATGGATGGAGCCTCAAAATAGTATTCCAAACCCTTTGACTCTGGTTTATTTCACAAGGGTTAAGTAGGACTTCAATGCGTACATAGCTATTTGGGAAAACTACTAAACTGGAAGAAGTTATTTTAGACAAGAAGCAATATACAGTCTTATACCCAGGAACCTTAATCATACCAAAATTCTGATGTTTTCCATGCAACCGCGAGTTTGCCTCCTTTATTGAAATCGACAGAAATTTAAACAAAAACAAAACTGAACTTCATGACTCAAAGACTCAAAAAGACGACCAAGCTAGATTATTTATATACAAGATAGAAGAAGACAAATGAAACTCAGGAAAATAATGCTTGAGAACTAAACCATTTACTGGTAAGTTCTCTTCCCACCCTTGCAAATCTTGCAACTTATAAGTGGAAGGGCCAAGCTTTGTCGCAATCTGGAAAGGACCTACCCACAACTGCTGGAATTTCGTGTGTTTTCCTTTCTCATCATGGGGGTGATCCCACTTGAGAACTAAATCTCCCACTTCAAAATATTTTGTTCCTGCCTTGTGCTTGTTGAACCATCTCTTTATTACCTCTTGTTGTTGTTTAAAGCGTTCTTTGGCCCTAGATCTAGCCTCTTCCGCTTTCAGAAGATTACATATCCTCATCTGCAAAACTTCATTCTCCGACCCTCTAGACTCTTGAGCTATTATGGAGGAGGGTAGCATGATATTGAGGGGAAGAATGGCTTCTTTACCATACAGAAGGGTATACAGTGACACTCCTAACGAAGACTTGGGGGTGACTCTATCAGCCCAAAGGGCGTTTGGTAGCGCTGAGTGCCACCTCCTCTGGTTTTCTATCACAGTCTTCTTTAAAATTATAATCAGATTTTTGTTAGTGGATTCAGCCAGGCCATTTCCTTGTGGATAATAATTAGCAGAGTAATGCAACTTAATCCCTTTCTCATGAGAAAAAGTAGTTAATTTCATTGAGGAAAAATAAGTAGCATTATCAAAAACTAAAGAAAATGGAACTCCAAACCTGGTCATAATATCGTCCTGTAGGAAGTTGATGACCGCGTCCTCATTTATTTTGTGCAGCGGGATGGCTTCGACCCAGCGAGTGAAGTAATCAGTTGCGGTCAAAATATACTTGTGTTGTAGGGAAGAGTTCGGCTTTATCTCCACAATAATATCCAACCCCCATTGCTCGAACGGCTCCGTGATCATCATAGGCTTTAGTGGTCCAGCTACTCTAGATTGTCTTCCACTGCACCTTTGACAAATGTCGCACTTCCTGACATGGGCATGTGCATATTTGAAAAGCGTGGGCCAATAGTAACCGGCTCTGAGAATTTTGTGAGCTGTAGTATCTCCTGAAAAATGTCCCCCAGCAGGCCCGTCATGCAGATCTGTCATTACCTTTTTCACATCTTCTTTCTCTAAGAATCTAAGAAGGACTCCGTCATAGTTTTTTCTGAATAATATTCCTTCAACAATTTGATAGGAGGCTGATTTGAGACGCAACGCTCTTCTTTTCTTAGAATTCCAATGTTCGGGAAACAACCCTGCCTGCAGGTAATGCACGAGGTCTCTATACCAAGATTCAGGGGCTGTGAACAAAGGACATACATCCATCAAATGTAATTCAGCCTCGTCTTCCCAGGCGTGTTCATCATTGTTCCCATGTTCAGTCATTAGTTTGCACAACCCCTGCCCTTTAACTATAGAAGCTGGCTTGAATTTGAGGACATACTCTTGAAGAGCTGTTACCCAATTGCCCCTTCTTTCTCCTAACTCCTTTTGTACAAAAAGTGACCTCACAGCTGGGTATGGGACGATCACCTTGGTTCGATTTTTCAATATATAGGGCCTGAATTGTTTCACTGCTTTGAATACTGCGTAAGCTTGTTTATCAATAGCCAGGTAATTTAATTCGGCCCCTTGTAGACTAGTGCTCATGAAAGATATTGGGAATTCATCCCCCCCATCTTCCTTTTGCGTAAGCACAACTGCTAGTGAATCATCAGATGCAAATGTATACAGGATAAAATCTTTTTCGAAATCTGGGCTTTTTAGGGAGGGTGCGTGTGCAAAAACAGTTTTAATTTTGCTAAATGCATTCTTCTCAATCTCAGTCCATTTGAATTGTGCACTTTGCTTCACCATTTGCTGCAGAGGCTTTACAATCTGAGCGAAGTCAGGCACAAATCTTCGCACGAAATTTATGGTTCCCATAAATGATTGCATCCCCTTTTTATTATGGGGCAAGGGAATCTGTTCAATTGCTTTGATCCTTTCCGGATCTACAGATATTCCCTTCTTTGAAACTATGTGACCCAGCAACTTGCCTTCCGTAACAGCGAACACACACTTCTTGGGATTGAGTGAGATGCCATATTTTCGACAGCGTTCAAAAATATGCCTTATATGAAATGCGTGTTCTTCTCTCCTCTTTGAGAATATCGTAATATCATCGAGGTATATCACAACACTATGGCCAATCAAACCACGGAAAGCTATGTCCATAGCCCTCTGGAATGTAGCTACAACGTTTATAAGCCCAAAGGGAATTCTTCTGTAAGCAAAGGTTCCCCATCTGGTCCTGAATGTTGTCTTCAATCTGTCTTCTTCGACTACTAATACTTTATTGTAGCCTGAGAAACCGTCCAATAAAGAAAATAGCTCAGAACCTGAGACCATTTGTAGTAGTTGCTCCATGGGTGGAACAGGATAGTTATCTTTATTTGAAGCGCGGTTTAAATTCCTGAAATCCACGCATAGCCTGATTTCTCCAGATTTTTTTCTCACTGGTACCAAATTTGAGACCCATTCAGAGTGTTTGACCTTAAAAATGATCCTAGCATCCAATAATTTCTTCACTTCACTCTGAATCAGAGGTTCCAATTTGGGGTGCATTTTCCTTAAAGGTTGTTGATAAGGTTTGACACCAGATGTAATGGGGATGACATGCTGGATGATGCTAGTGTCATATGTCTTCAAATCTTCGTATGTCCAGGCAAAAACATCTTTATATTGATTAAAAAGACTGATGAACTTATCTCTTTCGACTGGTGAACAACATTTGCCAAGATTCACATATTTAGGATTTGTCTCAGTCCCTAAATTTATCAATTCAAATTGTAGAGATGAGATGTGAGTCTTCATGTTTGTTGGCCTTCTAAACTTTTCATTTAGATCGAACATTATTTCTAAGGTTCTGACTCCTTTAGGGATGAAATTATCATACTTCAGCTCGGCCTGATGTTCTTCATCGTCTATAATTGCTCCTTTAAATACCTCGTCATTTGTTAAGCATCCTATAATCTGCTGATCGTCATCGAACACTCATAAGTTGGTAATCATATCAGGGACCGAGGGCCTGAAAAGCAGTTCAACGAAGCACTGATTATTAGTAGACACAAGCCTAGCAGCTGATGTGGCTAGCAAGTCAGTTGCTGCGTTTTTTAATCTTGGAATTGAAACAATATTAAATGTGTTAAAACATTTGAGCAGATCCCATACCTCATTTTGATAAGCTTTCAAGTGGGGGGAAATACAATGTATTTGATTCCGAATCTGTTTTACAATTATTTCAGAATCTCCAAAAACTTTCAGATTACTTACCTTTAATTCGATTGCTTTCCTCAAGCCTTGCACCAACGCTTCATACTTAGCTGTGTTATTCGTACATTCAAACTCTAATCTACATGAAAGAAAATGTTTATTCTTCTTGGGGTCAATAAGGACACTTCTGGCCCCTGACCCTTCTAATGTCTTAGAGCCATCAAAAAACAATGTCCAAAAATCACTCGCTACTGCATGCGAATCTACTCCTACTGCTAAGTCTACTATTTTACAGTCGATTTCATCAGCCTGTGACAATCGTAGGAGATCAGGCTGGGTGTCTGACGTGTTGCTGGCTTCTTCTGCTTGGTAATTTCCTGGTTCCAACTCAATAAAATAATTTCCCAACACAGAATCCACTGGTTCATTCTTTTCCTCAAGTTGAGTAACGTTGTATTTCATGTGAGGTTCCCTCAAAATTTTAATTTGGTTTAGGCTCCCTTTATACGGCAGCCACAGATGCGACCAATTCGAGGCAAAATATCCATTTAGTTTTCCTGACCAGTCTCTGCTAAGGACAAGCCCATAAGCATCTGGTATATCGGCCACCACGATATCAATGACTTGGCACACTTTATCATTCGACGACAGGAAGACTAGGACATCCTCCATCTCACCAATTACCTTTACATTCGTCCTATCTAACTGAACAACCCTCCACGTGGATGGCTTAGGCTACACATTTATCTTTTTACAGACTGATATTGGCATGACGTTAATCGACGCCCCTGAGTCTACCAGGCAATTATGTACGTTGTGATTGAAAATTTCAAAAGTGAGGAGGAAAGGTGGATGTTTGTTCTTAGACTTACCTCCAATGCTGGTTTCTCTGATTTCTTCTTCCTCTTTAGGCCGATTGTTAGCGGGCAGCCTCTCATCCGATGCTTCAAGCGCTTTGAATAGTCTTTCCTTTTGCTGCGGCACTTTACACATTTCAAATAGTGAAACGTTCGCCTTTACCTTCTTTATATCTTCCATGATGTCATAATCCATCTGCGGTTCAATGGGATGTGGTTTATCAGCATTCATCTTTTCTTCATTGGGCTTGGCTGACGTATCATTCTGCCTAGGATCTTGGCTGGTAATGGTGAATTCGGGAATTTTATCAGCAGTGGAATTATTTTGAAATTTCTTAACATTTTTCTGCAGCCTTTTGATTTTTGGGAGTATGAGACTGTCTTCTTTAACCGACCCTTGGCTCCTTGTTGTAACGTTCGTTTCCATGATGCTCTTGTATCCCCAATTATTTTCTTCCTTAGCATCGAATAACGAAACAGAATTCCACAGAACCATGGTCTCATCTTCTTGTTCTTTCATTGAAGTGGTACTATCCCTCTTTTCTTCATCTCCATCTTCTGTTAATTTAGAATCCAACAACTGATTCATAACCAACGTCATTGAGTTTATCCATTGAGGACAATTCTTTTCAGAGTGGGGCTATTGGTGGAACGTGCAAAAATTGTCCATTCCTACCTCTGTTAAATTCATAGATGTTGAATTGTGTGGAGGCGGTTGGGACTGATTGTTATCCTCTCTTTTCTTGTAATAGGGCTTGTAGAACTTTTGAGTTTCCTTCTCTTTTTCCAAGTCTATGATTCTGTTAGAAAGCTTCTGCATCATTTTTGCCATACTTTCAAAATCTTGTGATTGCTCTTCCTTAGGCTTAGTAAACAACAAGGCTTTTCTTCCCACCATTTTCTCTCCTGACCATTCGGGATAATCTTCGATGCTTTCCCTTTCAGCCTCTAACTTTTTTTCCTCCTCATAAGTTTCTACTAAAGTGGGCTTGGCCTTCATTTTGGCAAACATGGCCAGCTCGGGTCCTAAAGCCGAAGTATAATATTCGATCAGGACTTTATCTGAAGGTCTGTCAGCTTCAGAAAAATTCTTGAGGTATGCTACAAATCTTTGAGTGAAGTTGTGCACCTTCTCTTTTCTCTCTTTCTTTAAAGCACATATTCCTTTCATGAGGGCTGCATGAGTCTTTTGGATCACATACTTACTTCTAAAGATCCTTTCGAAGGTATCCCAATCAAGGATAGAGTTCGCAGGCAAACCAAAATACCATGATGCTGCAGCTCCTTTAAGGGTGTGCAGGAATAGTATGCAAACTACATCTTCATACTCCCCAACCCTTAACCCTTCTATTGCCAAATAAAAAATTTGCAAGTGGTCGTCTACTAGTATCTTTTCACTTGGGTCGAATTTGGGCAGCATCTTTTCAAAGGCTTGAGGTAAATCATGTAACGGAGGTGTCAGGTTTAAAGGTGATCTGGCTCTCGAGGCAGGTGGTGGATTCAGTGGGTTGGGTGGTTGATTGGCGTTTATGTCTGCCATGAGTCTGGGTGGAGAGTGAGGAGGTGAGCAAATAGGAGTGTGAGCAAGAGAATTGTGAGGAGTATCTGGGCCTTCTTGATTCAAAGGCAGTACAACTTCCTGTAGGGCTGTTTCTACAAGCTCTTCCCAATCCTCAACCAGCACTAAGTCTTCCAATATGGGACGATCTTTCCTTTTATATTCTCTTATGGGAAATTCAGGGATGATCGGCAATCCTTCGATCTTCTGCACGTATGCCCTAATGTTTCTTCTCAGATTATTAACAACCTCGTTGTCAACAGAAAACAAATGTTCTCTACCCCTTTCTTCCGGAATTGGATTATGAAGCCCACTACTTTCTGAACTGTTACCGGTGGAATAGTCTCAGGAAAACAGTTTTCCTCGGCCAGCCATGCACTGGTAGCCCTCCTTCTAGCGCCAAAACTGTTGAGGCCTGGAAATTCGCAGGCAACAACAGCAAGGGATTCTCCCCAGCCAATGTTCCCAACTAGCCCGTGACTGTTTGGTATAGGGAATCCGTTCGGTTTGCGGTCCGGCTACCGCAGGTCAAGTAACAAAAAATATAGGTCTTATCGGTTGCGGCCCAGTCCACCGTGTGTATTTTTTGTATTTTTTGACTTAAACTATGATATGCACATGCCTAATTAACCATGCAGGGTGATAAAGGATGCAAGGAGTAGTCACAACGTGATGCGCAGGTTCTTACCTCTCGTCTTAGAACTCACAAGCATCTAAATCACATATGCAACAATAAAGTAAAACTATCTATCTATCTATCTATCTATCTATCTATCTATCTATCCCCAGGGAACCAAATTGTAACTTATTTATGAGTAATGTGTATTGTGAATGCATTATAAAGAGAAATTACAGATAGCTGATATTCCTTCCTACAACACATGAACGATTAAAGATATTTAGACAATCAGATAGCCAATTGTTTATGAACATCATGCATTACTCATGGTGGTAATTTCACAGAATAAACCAGAAATCATTCAAACAAGAACATAGGCTCTAAGAGTTAGAACGATCTCATAGTTAATGGACGAAAACTGGAAAAACGAAATAGTTCATCTTTCACCAATCCATAGCATAGCATTTGAACGTCCCACCAAAATTTCTCCGACAGGCAAACAATAATTCTTTATTGCAAAAAAAAGTAGTTCTTCTTACAATATCTCTTTACATGTCTAACTGGGAAAAAGCCCCTCTACTATCTAACTCTCCTATACTTATACTACTGGAAAAACTCTTGGGCTGCCTTTCGGTGACCTTTGGGCTTCCCCAACCGTTTAATCTCACAATTTTGTCCTTTTGTGAGTGCTCATGATTCATACAAACGTTACATTTCAGATTTAAAAAACAATTTTATGAAAAGGGACCAGCTTGGTAACTGTCGAACTTTCCCAAGCCCGGGCCTCTGCTTCTATTGATTATGCTCAGTAATCCATTGGTCCCTTGCTGGATCCTGTAGAGCTTAAACCTGACTTTCTTCTTCTTTTCTCTACTTCTGCTTCTTTGTTCCTCAACCACTTCCTTCCTTGCTGCCTGCCATCTACTTTGTATTTTAAACACATCTTACTCGCAATAATCGTCCTGTCATGAAAATAACAGATTTTAGACCATGTAGGGTTTACTAACGTAACACGAACTGTATCAATACATGCATTCTGTAAAATGAATTCAAAATAATGTTCATGCATGAAAAGAAAAGATGATAACGCAAAGAAAATCCTGACAGCTGGGCCTGGAATTCGCCAAATCCACTAAAAACAAAAGCTTGATAAAACAGGCTCCCTATCTTAAACCAGGCTACATCTGGACCCACTCGACCTCCTCTGAAGAAAACACCAAAATGAACTAGTAACCACCATAGACAAAAAAAGAGTGGAAGCACACAAGAAATGCGGGAAAATACTAAGCATCAGGAGAAAACATGAACTCACCTCGGTGGGCGGAGAACTACGGATCGAACGATTAGTTCGTCAAGGAGCCGCAATGGCGGGAGATGGATCGACTATGGGCTTTGCGGAAAAATAACATATCGCTAGTCAGAGGCTCGGAAGACTAAACCGCATTCATCAGCACATAAACCAACCAACCGTCGGAGAGATGGCGCACTGTGCAGCTGCAACGGCGGGAGAACAATTTACTATGGCTTCCACAATACTAGAAAACGTCGGCGAAATAAACACTAAACACTGTAGCATCGGACATCGGAAAGACTATGGCATCGGATGATTAGTGCTTTGCACAGCCGCAACAACGGAAGATAAAAGGCTACAGACATGCGACATGCATCGGCGGGCGGAGCGTTTTTCACATCGGGTGCTTAGCTGATTTGGGAGCCGCAATGGCGGAAGCATAAAGGACAAACAATCTGCAATAGGAAAGGTCTACATTGGAGGAGAAATCAACTAAATGATCAGAAGGCTAGTGCTTTCGTCAGCCGCAATGGCAGAAACCCAAGACTTAAAGAGTGGCGAAAACAACCACGCGAGGTCTGAAAAGTCAAAGCGATAATCGGGAGACTTCGCAATCTACTGTCCGCAACTGCGGAGAACGAAGTCACAAGATGTTATGACGCAAAACCAAAGGTCGGCTGATTAAGGCAAACGCATCGGGGAAGAAAAGTTGAAGCTAAAACTTGTTATTTCTCCGCAACGGTAGGAGCGCAAGCAAATGAACTTTCGATTCAAACACACTGAAAATGCATTCAAAGGCAATGATAAAGCTTAAACAAACAGTGGATCGTTTCTCATTTCGGGTAGCTAGCTGGTTTGGAAGCCACAACGGCGGAAGAGAAAAGGCTACAGCCTCCGATCAAACAAAAATGCTGAGTGTTTTAAAACTTTAAAAAATTGGAAACGATTTAAACTATTTCTCCTCTAAAACAACGTTTTGCAAAGGACAAATGGTCTGATCCATCTTCAACTCAGCAAAAACAAAATCTAAAATCTGCGACCCACAACAATTCCAAACACGAGCAATTTCTAAAAACCAAGATGAAAAGTAATCTTCAAGAAATCATCCAAAATTAAAGTATGACCAAAAAATCACGGCTCTAATTGATTCAACGCAGCATTAAAATCATAAAGGGGGGTCCAAAATTTAAAGAATTTGGGGAAAACAGTTGCAGCCGCAACAAGCAATAAGTTGATTTTCTTGCAAGAGCTCATCGACAATTTGTTCAATGTAATAGATGAAAAAGGCGAACTAGAAGACATTGTAGCAGTAGAGATGCGTGGCCTTGCTTGACAGTTTTTTGTGGTCAAAATTTCCGGGCTATGTTGGTGGAAAATCCTAACAAAATAAATAGGTAATAAATTATTATCCCTTGGCTCTTTGAAAGAAAATTATATAAATAGGTAAAAATGAAGTAAATCATCTTAGTAAAGAGCAGATTAACAAAGCTTAATTGATACTATAGCTCAAACAAAAACAAGAAACATTGGAAGAACAATAAGCAGAGGTTTAGAGACTACTTTTGAGTAATTCATTCAGTTGTGATCTATATTTTTTTGTGACACATTTGTCTGTAGCTACTTCAAATCTCTGGTTGCATTTGACTGCCATTTCCTTCTGTAAGCCATAGAACTGACATTTTATTCTATAAGTCAGAGAACTGATTGTATAAGCTCGCAAAGAAACTAAAGGAATTGGTAATTATTTCTTCCTATGCCTTCTCAAGAAAGATTAGATAGAAATGGTCCAGGTCGGTTGAACTTCATAGCTGAAGAATATATCTTAACAAGACAACACCATGCATGAAGGGGTACCTGGCAAATTGTGCCAAGACCACCTAATCATGCTCTTGGAAAATCATGAAGTCAATAGGATTGCCACATAGCATTTGTAGTAGAAATAAAAAAGTGAACAAAGTATCATGGTTACCCATAGTACCATAACATTTAATGTCAGAGATAATGCTATAATAATTCTTAGCATTACTCTGTTCCATTAAAAAATCATTCAACCATCTTATTTTAGCCTATGCTTTAACCTAGAGAGTATACAATCTGCCTCGATATGAGGCCAAATAAGGGTACCAATTTTCTTATTGGTGGATAAAAATCTTTAATAAGAGTACGGAGTCTTGTATTGTGGAGAAAAAGGTTTGTCAGATGTTTGTCATAGTTTAAAAAAAAAACTTAGAATAAATGGTTAAAATTTACATTAGATTTCATTCGGACTAATTGAAAAAGGCGGCAAGCCCTTTCATAAAGTCCCTGCTAGCCGAAGGGCAGGAACTAATAAAAGAGTCGAAGTCCTCTCATTGTAAATTTTGAGAATACAACAAAAGGATCCTAAACCATGGATGACTCATCTGGTAAATTGAGAGTTGGTCTTATCAGGCGGCGCACCAGTAATTACCCTCCAGACGGCATGATGAGGGCATGGGATTTGATCCCAAGCTTATGCAGGCAAGTAATGTGGTTATATTGATGTTCCCATTGAGAAAGGGATGCCATCACTATTATATTAAAAGGAAATAAAAGGCACTCCACATGCATATGCAGATGAAACATAATATAAAATAAATGAAACTATTTATTAAAATCGACTAAGTAACAATACGTATAATTCAAAATTTGCCATAGCCAATAATATACTTGAAATTAATGGGCATGGCTTAATATTTTCTATATAATGAGAAGACATATAGCATTCATGAGTTGATAGGTTGAGCTCTTACAAAGGATGAATATATTCTTTACAAAACCCAACCTGGGCGAAGTAGCAAGAAAGGCTATCATATCATAGTCAACCAAAATCCAACTTTAACTAATTAATGACAAGCATGCCAGTCACGAGAACTAGAATTTTGTTTTGGATAGAGTCTAAACATTATTCTAAACATAGCAAAAATATTACAGTTTACATTCAAAAAGAAAAATATTATTCCAAAAAGAAAAATATATGCTCAACTATTACAGTTTACACATCAAGGGGTTTTAGTAGCAAGGGCATATTGGGGGTTTGAATACTCTAAAAAAAATTCAAAATATATTGTCTTTTTAATTTGATAGATCTATACCCATTGATTAGCGTTGGAGGGGTCGACATCTATGTTTGAAATGTCCTGGTTCGCCAGGGTTATGCCCATTGGGAGGTTCGTGTTTGCTAGCACCGTGAGGACTTCATGATGTACATGGAATATCTTTAGGTAACCCACATTTATGCTTTTCAAAAGCTCAAATGATATGCTCGGAGATGACAGATTGTTGTTAGAAATATTAATCACTCATAGATCCATACCTTACTCTCAGCCGACTCTGTCAGAGTCTGTATCAGTCCAGATCTTGTCGGTCAGTCTGACAAGAGGGAAGAGTCCATGATTTGGAAATGTAAACCAGCCGAATTAATTTCTGAAGCTAAGTTACTAGGTAGATAGTTAATACAGTCTTTAATGGTGAGTCAGTTGATTCATGCAGAAGCAATTTTCAGGTTTCCTATAAATAGTAGAAGAAGATTGTAAATCTAGTTAGACAGTAGAACTTACGAGAGAAATCCAGGGTGAGAAAAAGAGAGAAAGTGAAGTTGAAGCTCAAGCTTCTGTGTATGTGATTTTGTCAAAGAGCCAAAGATCTGTAAAAGGATCAGTCGGTGAGCCGACAAGTTTGGATCAGATGGAGAGCCAAAATGTTTGTAATACCTTTGTTAATTCCGCACAAGTTATATGTAAGAAATAGTTTATTGTTGAATGCATGTTTATTTAGCCTCACATTCCTTCCAGAGTTACTTGTGTAAATGTATTTTACAATTACTGTTAAGTGAAATATCAAGAACCCTTAAATTTCTCATCTCGTGAAAGTTCCACATTTTATGGCAAAGTGGTCGACTCAAGTCTTCCTAAATATTTTGATATATGTTTTTATAAGTTCTCTTGAATTGTTATTGTGTCAATTTTTACTTCATCTTACTCACAGGTGAAAAATATTTGTAATTTCTTAAGTCTTTTAGACTAAGAAACATACTCTGTAAATTTCGACTAAAACCAAACCAGAGCAAGTGAGTCCAAGTAAATCGGTCGAGTAAAACCGACAAGTTGTCGACTGAAACCAACTAGTGGTCGAAGAGGTCACTCGACTAGTGGTAAGAACTTGTCGAAGAGGTTAACCGACTAGTGGTAAGAACTTGTCGAAGTAAATTAGTCGGGTCTAAAAGGGTCAATCAAATTTGATAAACTTGTCTAGTGGGGAGTTAGACAAGTTTCACCCGACAAGTAAAAAGAAAAGGAGGTCAGCATGAAAATTAATTTTTAATAATTGAGCGGTAAACTCAAGTTTAGTTGGCTCGATTTTGGCTAATTGGTATCAAAGCGAGGTTTAGGAAAGAAATCTTGTCTTAAAAGTGAAAAAATAATTTTCTAAGGAAAGTTAATTATAAATTAAAAATGGCTTCCACTTGTAGTTCACTTCAAACTCCAATTTTTACAGGAAAGAATTATGAATATTGGTCTCTAACAATGAAGGCTTTGTTCAGAGGTCAAGATTTCTGGGAGATAGTCCAACATGGTTATGCAGAACCAGCAGGCATGACAGCATATAACAATCTCACATAGGCTGAGAAAGATGTCTTGAGGGAACAGAGGAAGAAAGATGGAAAAGCTCTGTTTTACATACATCAAGCCATGCATGAAAGCATACTCCCAATATTAGAATAAAAAATTAATGCTAAGCAGGCATGGGATACATTGGAGACCACCTATCAAGGTTTGGATAAGGTAAGGACATCCAAGTTGCAGATTATGAGAAGAGATTTTGAATCTCTGTCCATGAAATATTTAGAGACTATAGACACATTCTACACCAGAGTTGTCGATTTGATAAACCAACTGAAATCTCATGGAGAAGCCATAGAAGACCAAAGGGTTGTTGAAAAAATTATCAGAATTCTTCCCCCAAGATTTGAAAACTTGGTTGTGACCTTAGAAGAACACACAGACATGTCAACATTTACCATTGATGAGCTGGAAGCTTCACTCAATCATGAACACAGACTCAGCAGAACACAAACATGATTGGAAGGTGCATTCGCAGCAAAGTCATCCATAAGTCGTGGTAGAGGCAGGGGGAGAAACAACTCCAGAGGCAGAGGAAGAATTTCTTCCAGAGGAGGACGAGGCAGAAGTCCTGCAAATGTTGCTGGTAGAGGAGATAATTAGAACCCAAGTCATCCAAGTGGCCAGAGGTTTGATAAATAAAAAATTCAATGTCATTATTGTAAGAAATTTGGTCGTTATGCATATGAATGCAGGAAGAAACAATATGACCAAGGAAGGGAAAGCCCAAATCATTTGACCAACACCAGCACTTCAACAAGTGCAATATTAATGGCATCGACATCTCACTTGAATGCAATGTTGTTCAAGAAAGTCTACATGACATATGTTACTTAGATTCAAGATGCAACAATCATATGACTGGTAACTTAAATTTGTTTTCCGGTCTAGATAATTCAGTTCAAACTGATGTTACACTTGGAAACAATGTCCAAGTTACTGTTTTAGGAAAAGGCACTGTTGATTTTCTAACCAAAAAGGGGGAGAGTAAGTATATCCTTGATGTCTATCATGTCGAAGGTATGAAACATAATTTGTTAAGCATTGGACAACTGATACAAAAATGCTACAGAGTCTACATGGAAGATGATCACTGTGTGATTAAAGACAAGCGCCCAAGTGACCAACTGATATCAAAAGTGCCAATGACAAGAAATCGCTTGTTTCCATTGAGGATCGTTCCCGACATGAAAGGGAAGGCAAACTTAGGAGCTGCATTCAAGCTAGAAAGTAAAGAAACAGTCGAGCCCGTCGAGAATAAAGTAAATGGCAGCACTGATTTGCAACCTGCATTTCAAACAGAAGTTCAGGATGAATCCTGGCTGTGGAATTTAAGATTTGGACATCTGAATTTTGGTGGGCTGAAGCTATTGCACACAAAGGATATGGTGAAAGGATTACCATTGATCGACAAACTACAGAGGGTTTGTGAAGGATGCATCTTTGGAAAGTAGCACAGAGAGACTTTTCCAGTCGAAAAGTCATATAGAGCACGCACACCACTTGAAATTGTGCACTTTGATATTTGTGGTCCAATGTAGACATCATCCATTGGTGGCTGCAAGTATTTCCTAACTTTTATTGATGACTACTCAAGAAAAACATGGGTATATTTTCTGAAACACAAATATGATGCATTTAGTTATTTTCAGTAGTTCAAGGCACTCGTGGAGAACCAGAGTGGACAGTGCATCAAGATCTTAAGGACTGACAAAGGAGGTGAATATGTTTCAAATGATTTTTCTAAATTTGTTCAAGACCCATGACATACAAAAAAAATTCATTGCACGGTATACACATCAGCAGAACGGTATTGCTGAAAGAAAGAACAGAACCATCATGGAGATGGCATGCAGCATGTTGGCAGCCAAGAATTGGGCCAAATGAATATTGGGGTTAAGCAGTCGCAACTGTTGTATACATTATGAACTGATGTTCGACAAAGAGTGTGAAGAACAAAGTTCTTCAAGAAGCATGGACAGGTATGAATCATATTGTTTCTCATTTAAAATTTTTTGGTTGTGTTGCATATGCTCATGCTCCAGATGAGCTGAGAAATAAGCTAGATAAGAAGGGACATAAACGTATTTTTGTCGGCTATTCTAAAGACACAAAAGCATACAAGTTGTATGATCCTGTCGCAAGGAAAGTGATAATCAGTTGAGATGTTCAATTTGTCGAGAATGAATCATGGGATGGAATTGCCGACACGAATGTTAAGATTGTGTCGAATGTCAACAATGATGACATGGAGGAGGAAGTAGTTCAAACACCACATGTAAGTCAACCGGTCATAGTACCATCGGCTCCCATGACACTACGACATGGTTTAGCACAAGGACCATCGACACAAGTAGCATCTCAAGCTACACCGACAAGCACACCAAGAGGACAACAGACTCCATCAAGTATTTCATCGAGGTCGACATTGACAGAACTAGTGGAGACAAGAAGTCTGCGTAAGATATATGAAGCTTGTACACCAAATTCATTCTCTCTCTTTGCATTATTTTCTCCTATATACGATCCACTAACATTTGAAGAAGTTGTTGAAGAAGAAGTATGGGCACAAGCCATGGATGATGAAATAGAATGCATTGAGAAGAACCAAACATGGGAGCTGGTTGATGTGCCAAAAGACAAGGATGTAATTAGTGTCAAATGGATTTACAAGACCAAGCAAGATGTTGATGGGAATGTGCAGAAGCACAAAGCAAGAATGGTAGCAAGAGGGTTCACACAGCAACCCGACATAGACTTCAATGAAATGTTTGCACTTGTTGCACGCATGGATACAGTCAAAACAGTCTTGGCCATTGCCACACAAAAAAAATGGCCGGTTTATCAAATGGATTTCAAGTCGGCATTCTTAAATGACTATCTAGAAGAGGAAGTTTATGTGGAACAACCACAAGGCTATGAAGTTCCAGGTCAAGAGCATAAAGTGTACAGTCTGAAAAAGGCACTCTATGGTTTGAAGCAAGCTCCTAGATCTTGGTACAGTCGGATTGATTCCTTTCTAACTGAAAATGGATTTCATAGAAGTGAAAGTGAACTGACATTGTACACCAAAGTTGATGAGCAAGTTAAGATGTTAATTGTCAGCTTGTATGTAGATGATTTAATATTTACTGGTGATTTTGGCATAGTAGATTTTAAAGCAGTCATGGAAAGTGAATTTGAAATGATTGATCTAGGGCTTATGAATTTTTTTCTGGGCATTGAAGTTCAACAGTCTCAAAGTGGTATTTTTATATCACAGTCAAAGTATGCAAGTGAAGTTTTAAAAAGATTTAACATGTCTAATTGCAAGACAACCCCAACACCAATAATAACATGTTTAAAATTGAGCAAGGATGATGAAGGATCAACTGTAGATCCTATGTTGTTCAAAAGGCTTGTTCGAAGCCTTATGTATTTGATAGAAACAAGACCAAACATTATGTGTGGAGTAAGTCTGATCTCAAGATTCATGGAGTCACCAAAAGACGCTCATTGGCAAGCAAGTAAAATAATTCTGAGGTATGTAAGTGGCACAAAAGACCTTCGCATTATCTATTCAACCTCAGAAAATTTTAAACTCATTGGCTACACTGACAGTGACAATGGAGGCAACATAGATGACAGGAAAAACACATCTAGGTACACATTTCATTTTGGTACATGTGTTGTTTCATGGGCTTCAAAGAAACAACCCATAATAACTTTGTCTTCAGCATAAGCAGAGTATGTTGCAGCTACAAGTGTTGCATGTCAAGCTGTCTAGATGAGGAGAGTGTTAAAAGACTTGTCACAGAACCATCAAGAACTGACAACCATCTTCTACGACAACAATTCAGCCATAGCATAATCAAAGAATCATGTGTTCCACAAGAGAACCAAGCACATCGACACAAGGTTTCATTTCATAAGAGATTTGGTGAACAACAAAGAAATTTGTTTATAATTTTGTAGGTATGAAGATCAACTTACAAACATCTTTACAAAACCATCGACAAAGGACACATGTATCTGCCTAGTTATCTTGGAATGACAAGTTCTCCGTAGTGAATGATGTCATGCACATAGTATGTTTAAGCTCTGAAACATTTTGTAAATTTTGTTTTAAAAATCCCCATCTGCTCATAATTAAGGGGGAGTGTTGGAAATATTAATCACTCGCAGATCCGTACCTGACTCTCAGCCGACTCTGTCAGAGTCAGTATCAGTCCAGATCTTGTCGGTCAGTCTGACAAGAGGGAAGAGTCCACGATTCAACAATGTAAGCCAGTCGAATTAATTTCTGAAACTAAGTAACCAGGTAGATAGTTATTACAGTCTTTAATGGTGAGTCAATCGATTCATGTAGAAGCAATTTTCAGGTTTCCTATAAATAGTAGAAGAAGATTGTAAATCAAATTAGATAGTAGAACTCACGAGAGAACTCCAGGGTGAGAAAAAGAGAGAAAGTGAAATTGAATCTCAAGCTTCTGTGTATGTGATTCTATCGAAGAGCTGAAGCTCTGTAAAAGGATCAGTCGGTGAGCCGACAAGTTTGGATCAGTCGGAGAGCCGACAAGTTTGTAATACCTTTGTTTTTTCTGCACAAGTTATATATAAGAAATAGTTTATGGTTGAGTGCATGTTTATTTAGCCTCACATCCCTTCCAAAGTTACTTGTGTAAATGTCATTTACAATTACCGTTAAGTGAAAAATCAAGAACCCATAAATTTCTCATCCCATGAAAGTTCCAGGTTTCACGACAAAGTGGTCGACTCAAGTATTCCTAAATATTTGGATATATGTTTTTATAAGTTCTCTAGAATTGTTATTGTGTCGATTTTTACTTCATCTTACTCACAGGTGAAAATATTTGTAATTTCTTAAGTCTTTTAGACTAAGAAACATACTCTATAAATTCCGACTAAAACCAAACCAGAGCAAGTGAGTCCAAGTAAATCGATGGAGTAAAACCGACAAGTTGTCGAGTGAAACCGACTAGTGGTCAAAGTGAAGAAACCGATTAGTGGTCGAAGAGGTTAACCAACTAGTGGTCGAAGTGAAGTTACCGACAAGTGGTCGAAGTAACTATCGGTAGAATCGACAAGTAAGAACTTGTCGAAGTAATTTAGCCGGGTCTAAAAGGGCAGACCAAATTTGAGAAACTTGTCTAGTGGGGAGTTAGACAAGTTTCACTCGACAACTTAAAAAAAAGGAGGTCGACGTGAAAATTATTTTTTAATAACTGAGCGGTAAACTCAAGTTTAGTTGGCTCGGTTTTGGCTAATGATTGTTTGCTACCTATCCCTAATTGATGCACATAGCACATGTATTAGGAAAACCTGGAAAAAAAAACATAGAAATTATTTCTTGAGTAAAGCAAAGGAAACAAGCTTATATACACAATTACTATGCATATACAATATATATTTATTAATGAGAACATTCATACCTGCTGAAATGAGATCCAGGGCTCCAAATGAAAAACAAAGAACAACTAATATCAATATTGAACTAAGCATTGAAAGATTCAAGGACCCCATTTCCGCTTTGTTTGACCGGGAAGATATGTTTATCAATGTTCCTATAGTCTTTCAACTAGTAAAAGAAGTGATCTAGATGATACTAATTTGTAAGGAGAAAGTTGAAGATGTAGAGTTATAAATCCAAACTTGTAAATTTATAGTAATCACTCATTTAATCCATCTTGGATATGATTTTAAGAAAGTGAGGGTTTCATGTCTAGGCCAGCAGCTTTCGCCATCTTCAGCCACCTCGTCTGAAAGCAATATTTGGCACCAGCTGTTCCAAGACATTGGTTGTTGCGGAGGCGGTATGGAAAGGCTGATAGAGTATACCAGTGTAGCCACTAGCCATTGTATTGATACATACCTAGCCATACCCACCCATTGATGGAACTGATCAATTGCCTTCATATAAACTTTTATTCAAGCATTATGATTTTTTTAGCAGAACACTTCTACTAATTTTGTCTTAAAACATCTCTTAACCATGCTAAAAAAAATTCTTAATTACACCGAATGTGTTATTTAAGGGACATCCTCCTCCGGCTTTCGTGGTCTTTCGACGGCCTATGAGGAGCCGCCCCCTGTCCACCGCTTAAATGTTGTAATTATTTCGCCGCTCTGGCTACGATTTATATCTCTGGGATCCATTGAGAATCTTCTTGTTACAGACAGTGCAAGCCGGAGGCGAGACTGTCTTAGAAGTCGGCATCCGCTGTCTCATTAATAGATCCCTTGAGAGGTATCTCCGGGGACGAGATTGTCTTAGAATCCGGCGGCTGCTCCCTCACTAATATATCCCTGGAAAGGTTCTCCGGGGACGAGACGGTCTTAGAAGCCGACGACTGCTGGCAAGAAGACAGAGGTTGGCGGTTGTCCACGTGGAAAAATAAATAAATAAAAATGACCGTATGCCATAAGAGGTGTTTCTCGAGAGGAAATAACCGTATGCCATAAGCGGTGTCACTGGAGATAAAATGTCAAAGTCAACAATGATTTTAATAATCAATCACGAATTCACGGCTTTCATTAGGAACACAGCTTGGAATTTGTATTTGCCCATGTAGGTTAGAAACAAGTTATGATTCAACCGGTGCTTCAATGAGTTCAACGGGCTCAGCTACTACTGGGTATCGATCCGGATCAACTGCATCTGCGACCCATTTTACACCTTGGACACAGGACCCTCCGAGGTGTGGGTATACTCTTACTTATGCTTAGCTACCAAGAGGGTGTTTTGACCGTTAAAATATATAGTATTAAATCATTTAAATATAAAATGAAGTGTAAAGGTACTTTTATAGAATTCCAAAGTGTCCACTAAACAAAAATCTGGGTTCACATGGTTTCAGGTTGTTTTCACATCGCTTCAAATTTCAACATGTCTGGGAGAGTTGTGGGTTTTCTATTTTCTAGGCTATGTTTTCCTTTCCTTTATATCTATTTTCTACGTTCTCCTCTAATGCAGAGCTTCCGATGTATTTCCTTGGAGTTCGTCTTTTTTTCCTCTACCAAAGTAGCGTGTGATCGAGAGAAATCGAACATGGGAATTCATTAATTGATAGGTTCGTCAGCCCATGAATGAGATGGGTTAGCTGTAATATATTCAATTTGGTTTCGTGTAATATGTTCATATTGTTTTTGTTTTTGTTTTTTGGGGCTTTGGAAGGAAGTCTTTTCGTTAAATATGTTTGGATTAATTAAAGTATCACATGTGAAATGATTTGCTTTTCAATGATGGTTGGTGGTTTTATTGTGAGTTTTAGGTTTAATATTTTTTGTATTTAATTGTTTAGTTGTTATAGGGTATTTGTCATAAATTGTACACGTTACTCTCGTGTTTATCTCTTTGCGGTGTTTATATAATTACATATTAATAAATTATGAGAGCATGCTTAAAGTTATGGGTTACTTACAAAATATTACGCAATAAATCATCAATAATGATGAGTTTTTTCCAACGCCAAAGTCGATGGGTGAAGAGCTCTCAGCAACATTTCTTAGCCAACTTTCATTGTTTATCATACATATTTGTACCGTTCGAACCGTCTACTTCCACAGATTCCATGTGACACTTGGAGGTCATGCATATCACTTGAAACACAATTGTGTAGGTCCACTAGACACTTAGTTTCTACATTTGAAAACCCAAACTCCGTGAGGCCGAAAGACATTGTGCTAGAAAACACATGGGTGATTTGAAGGTTGGTTGGGATTTAAAAAATCAACAGGCCACGACGCCGCCATGGATTTGATTTTTTTTTTAATCCGGTAATGAGCTCTACTAATGGAGCTAACCAAAGTTGCAGAACTTGAAAAAGAAAGAAAAATGTATACAAATCTGAAGGTTGAAGAAAGGTTTATGGGAGTCTAATGAACGGTCTTATTTATATTAGTTATTTTCCAAAGAAATATAACAATAAGAAAATGACTTTGTGTTCGTCGGATTGTAATTTTCAGTTTCATATATCTAAGCTTACAACTCAGAGGGCCTCCACATTCCATTGTGATGGTTTTGGGATCCGTAAGGAGCGAGGGGCACCATGCCTTTGCCTTTACGTGTAGTGAAGAGAAAAGGTAAAAAGAAATTCAATGGAATTGTTACGTCTATCAAAACTTGTGCCCCATGAGCTACAATATGTGCGTCGAAGGGGGTTGGCTTCTGCATTCATTATGTCATGAAATTGGACAACAAGCTACTAATGGACATCGTGACTATATACTATCAATATTCAATACGAAGATTGATTTGGGATACTAAAAACTTTCAAAACAAATATTTTCTTCACCTGTCAGCCTTATTTGGTCATTCAACGATCTTCAAAACATGAGATTATAAGAGGACCCACGCAATTGGTCGACATGAAAAATGGTGTCGCAGTGCAAATAGTTCAAGTTTGAATTTCAAAGATATAGTCTCTCCACATCCAGGTCAGGTCTCAGTTTCCAAGGTATAGTTCCTCCACGTCCAGGGGTTTCGAGGTTCTCTAAAGCTACCTAAAACTTGGAAAAAATCCTATAACTTTTGCCCTTGGATTTTTGGACTTTTTTGCTTTGTAAGATTCCGTTGGCATTCAAAGGATCGAGGCGAAAACATAGACTTATTCACCGAATGTTTTCAAATTTAAAACTTTATGTACAAAATATATTTGGAGGAAACTTATTTTCACTTATGTGACGATTTAGAAGTTTGATGTAACTTATTTTGACTTATTTTCCTAGGCTTCCTTTCATCACATAAATTTATATTATCTACATACACAACTTTCTCTCATTTTTAAAACATATAAAAGTTCTCTTGAGTGTTTCATTTCCCCAGCTTTAAGGGTATGCTAGTAAATATTAAAAACAATATGTTAATTTTGTCTTTCAAAAATGTCTTAAACAACCCCACTATTAGTGTTCAAATCTCAACAGAGATAGCCCACACCATCCCCACATTTACAGTTCAAGGCTTTATCGCAATCTTATCGAGTGTTCAACGGCAATCTCTTCACGCCATTCCAAAAATAGAGTTTCTGGAGGGGATAACTTCAATGCTATTCACCAATAATCCAGGCCAGCAGTTCATGCCATCATCTGACCAATGTTCAAGAAGTTCATAGATCCACATCCGTCACGCTTCAATGCAGTGGTCTTAGTATTTAATGAATAATTACGCCGTAAGGCGTTTAACAAATGGGAGTCGACTCCCCTCAGTTAATGCGTTTTTTTTTCACAGCCGTAGATTTTTTTTGGATGGTTTACTCTTGCATCACGGATTTGGAATTTGATGTAAAACTTTGTTTCCATGTGATCAAGGCCCAAGTTCCATTACCTACCAACACGCCACTCTCGAGAATGGATGATTATCTATTTATTTAACATATTATTTTATAATATTTGTGACGAATGGCGTAGTCTGATCGTTTCTCAATTTGAAAATGTTTTTCATTATTTATTCTTCTCTGTACCCCATATTGTTTTTATTATTAAAATTAACATAATCTCGTTAAAGTTTTAACTTAATAAATTATGATCTGAACAACTCAGACAATAATGGAAACAAAAACACAACCATTACGGAATGTGTTAGTTAATAATCCTGCACTTTCTTGGAATGCGTTAGCCATAATCTAGCAATCTCTATATACGGAGCTTTAAATTTAATTAAGTTGAGAATTATATCACCAAAACACTTTACAACGAGATCCTTGTAGCATTCATTTAAGCAAAAACCATTTGGATTGCACTTCAAAGTTTGGCGTTCATTTAAGCAATGGCATTTGGATTGCACTTCAAAGTTTCAGCTTCCACGTGCATGGATGTTATGACATATGTTCAGAGCATCTGACACGTCTCTATACAACAGTCGATCGATTATTCAAACACATGGTAGCTATTTAAATTAGCTAGGTTTGCCAGTTTTGGCTTTTGTCTCATAGATAGATGTTTGCAACCAGCGGTGCTCCTCTGAATGCCGAGCTCCTCAAGGCCTCGAAGATCATTCCTGATGTTGTAGACGAAGTGTGTGATCCGTTTCTGGACATGAGAGTCATTTACAGAAAAAAATCGGAAGTCTTGATCTGGATGGAGAGATCTGGGGGATTCTGCCAGATGAGCTTGTGGATACGGTGATTGGGTACCTACCTGTTACATCTGTAATAAGGGCTCAGCTGGTATGTACGCGATGGCGTTCAGTCATTGCTTCAACGTTATATTATCATGATTCTGATACGCCATGGTTGATGGTACAGAACAAGGATGGGGATGGGTGATGTTTCTTTGATCTGGCACTGAACAGGTGGCACAAAATTGAAGCAAAACCTTTCCAGAAAATAGTTTGCGTTGCGGCATCTGGTGGTATTCTGTGTCTGCATAAGGAAGATGGCCAGTTTGCAAAATTTTATCTTTTTAATCCTATCAGCAAGGACCTGATTCGGCTTCCTGTGCTCAGTGGGCATGTTAAACTGGCTACTTTGGCAGTGACTAATTCCATGGACTACAGAGTATTGGTAGCAATTGAGATCGCCCTCAATTGAGAGACAGGTATCAACAATCGAGGTCGAGATTAGGCAAGTAGCGAGGTCAAAGCAGTAAGTTAGGTGGAAGAAGGCATGCATCAAGGTTTATATCAGGCAGCCAGCAAGGTCTATTCTTGCATTGGCTTGTTATCAACATCCCTGGCCAAACTCCTCCCACATTAGGTAAAGCTTCTGGATCTACCCAAACCTTCAATATATACATATTGCCTTTCTTGATCTGCCTAAACCTTCAATATATACATATTGCCTTTCTTGATCTTCCCAAAGCTTCTATATATGCA
>LPNX010808557.1:268911-330937 GCA_001517045.1 Pseudotsuga menziesii
GTTAATCTAGGCAACTAAATCCTGTCTCTTCTTCCCTACAATTTGTAATTTTAAAGAGACTATGAAATGCTTGTGTAGATAAGAGCAAAGACTAATAAACAGACTGTGAAATACCTGGAACCCTTCACGACGTTCTTCTCACTGAGCCTTAAGACTGTAAATCAATGCCAAATAAGAAGAGTCTGATGCTGTTATCCATCTATAGAAGTGAATTTCACTGTGTTATCATGTTTGCGTTGGAACCCTTCAGGATGTCCTCTCGCGTTGGGAAAAACGAACACAAATCAACACTGCACCGCTTGACCGCGGACTGGACACGAACACAAATCAACACTGCACCGCTTGACCGCGGACTGGACAGCAGCATGGCCGACTGCACAGCTTGACCACCGCTTGACTGTAGCAGCATGGAGGACGGACTGACATCAACGATGGACGATGAAGATGATTTGAATCGTCGGACTGAAAAAATCTACGACTGGGAAAAAAACCGCATTAACTGAGGGGAGTCGACTCCCATTTGTTAAACTCCTTCAGGGAGTCGACTCCCATTTGTTAAACGCCTTCAGTTGACTATATTTACAGCATATAAAATCTGCATGTAGCTCTCCTCTCCTAAATGGGTGATCTATCACTAAATATCTATATATGTATACACTGGTGTCATTCCATCTCCACCTCAATATGTCAGGACATCAGAGGGGAGAGCTACATGAATATATTAATGAATAATATATTCACAATGGTATTCCACGCATCTCCCACGGTAGTCTCTATGAGGTAGCTCCACGTCTTTAATACTTCAAAGTTTGGGTTGGAGCCACACATCGTGTACAGATAAATTATTCATATTGAACTCTATTGATTCTTTATCTCTCTCATCTTCATCTTTAAGCGGCATTGAGTTGGAGCAAGACTTTAAACTTGAGTCGTTCAACATTTAACGTAGATAGAATATTGATCTTCACGTCTTAGTAGTAGATACTCCAATGCGCTCAACGATCTCAGCTCCACGGTGATGATGTGATCACAACAGCAATAGTCTCATCTAGCAATAATCACAGTTATTGCCTCTTCACAATGCTCTCTTTACGCATCAACATATCACGCAATAGTCCCTCTGGCAGAAGACATAGACGAAGATAGTCTCTACGATAGCAGAGAACCTCCATGGTGGCTATGAAGTAATGGAGCGAAAGTAAATCTCTCGCAGAGGAGCAGGCTCACCCAACCCACACTCAACACACATTTCTAGCTCTTCAAACTCTCCACACTAGTCTTTCATGATGTGGTGGAAAAGATAGCCTTCACGGTGGATGAACACAGGTCAGATTATTTGCACATACAATGGGTGTGAGATGTGAGAAATTGAAGTTGTGAATAAGATGACAGGTTTTGTGCGGTCATGGGAGGAGGAAAATAGTGAAGACAGACTTTGCCTAGGTCGAAGGGAACTTATAAACATTAGTGTTTTCTTATGATCCAAAGGTTTTCTTAGGAAGTGCATAGATCCACGGGTGGAGGAGTTCAACCCACAACAATAGTGTTCAAAAATTTTCAGGTGGTCATGATTAGCGTTGCAGATGAATAGAGTGAAGTTATGTCAAAGATGGCCATAAACGAGAGGTCTTGGTCCGCAGGAGATAGGGAGGCGTTACAATTTAGGCCTACGCTGATGTATACTAAACGATCGACTGGCAGACTGTAGCAAAATGGCAGGGAAGCTAACGTAGGGGCAGAATGCCATGCCAAAATGAGGCTACTGGGAATGCCAGACTGTTGAGCAAGTTTGGCAAATCTCAATGCAGAAATATGATAGAGTTGGCAAATGGAAGAAGGAGCGCACATGCAGAATAATAATATGCCAGAAATTAGGGTTTATAGCCGTGAAAGTATGGTAGATTATAAGGCATAGATTGCTAGACTAGCAACCAAAATTGAGCATAAGCTACACGCTCAATATAAGAGATTTGATAACATTGTCAAGAGCCCAAGAGCTCATTTGGGTATAAATATTATTATTGGCAAAACACAAGCCAATATAGCCAAATAGAAAAAATAGGAAGGCACACAAAACAGGAAGATAGGCATGAAAGCTCATTTTATTTTCATTAACTAATGTAGTAAATAATGAAAAGTGAACTTTGGTTTCATATTTCAAGTGGCATCTTGGACTCTCAAGTGATTCTTGATCTTCCCTATGACTAATCATTTCCTTTTATTATGAAAATGCTCAATAATAATAATACAACAATATGAAAAAATACTAACCCAAAGGATTAGATTCCCAACAAAACCAATGGGTGAGCTCATCCTTGGTGGTAAAGATCTTATCACTTAATTTGCAAAATTCACCAACACCAATTCTTTGACAAAATGGTGCATTGAGGTGTCATTCTCATGAGTGCCTATGCTAAGCACTCGAAAAGGAAACAAGATGTTCACTAATAGACATTTTACCATTCTCCAAAAAAAACTTGGGAGGGCGGTCCTTGAATTTTGGAAGCAAACTAGTGGTAGAGGTTAAGTTCAAAGACGAAGGTACACACCAAGGTGTAGGATCAACATCAACGTCATATTGGAAAATTTCCACTTTCTTCATGAATTTATGAGGATTAGTAAAGTAATGATGGGATTATACTCACTAAACATACCCCATAATATCCAGGAACCAAAAAGAGCCATGGAAAGAGGAGGGGATGAACAAAGATCAAAGACTTGGATAACATATTGTTGGCTAACAAAACTTCACAAACTAGTCATGATTGGATAATGACAACAAAGGATTAAAGGGATTGTATTAAAAGATTGATAGGAATATTCTCCCCATTATGGTGGCCATTTATATTGATGCTAATGGCTAACAAAACTTCACAAACTAGTCATGATTGGATAATGACAACAAAGGATTAAAGGGATTGTATTAAAAGATTGATAGGAATATTCTCCCCATTATGGTGGCCATTTATATTGATGCTAAAAATGACATTGTTTGAGCAACAACACCATGAACAACCTTGGAGGGATGGTAAAGGGGAGGATGGGGATGGAATCCTGAGTTGCATTTGTTGGAAGCCGGTAATTGCTCCACTACTAGCCGCTGAAATTTTAAAGAGGCAACACCGCCTAGATTTGTAACCGCTGAAATTCTGAAGAGTTGCCACCGCCGCACTGCCTTATTTGAGGAGGCAGTCATCAGATTATTAAATTGTGAAAAGCCATTTTGACTCTACGAAATTAGGCCAGTAATCGCATATCATTCATGAAGGGCCAACACCGTTTTTTTTATTATGTCAGTATGTAACAACATTTAGTTTTGCAGATATAATTCTGTTATGAAGGGTCAATTAGCAGTAAATGATCAACTATGCTGAAACACTATAAATACTTACATTGTAATTGTGATTAATACACACACAAAGATATAGAAATATAGATACAGAGTTGAAGTTAAAACTCAGAATTTTACTGTGTATTTTTTTTAATAATATGTTTTTGAGTTTGAAAACTCATATTTATTTTGAAATTAGTTTGCTATAGCAAATTGAGAGATCAAAGTATATATATTTTAAGTATAGATGTGTCACAGATGTGTTAAATGTGTTTTATTGCTGAAACAAAGTATCGGCTTTAATTTTATGAACACAGGGGTTATGAAAATGAAGTTAAACAGTCGGCTGCAACCACAGGGGCTTCACTTGTTGACCAATATCCTATCACGTTAGTTCATATTGTGGGTTTTAAAATTATCAAAAATTGAACCAATATATTGTAGGTATTGGGGGGGATGAGGGGTTTAAGGTGGGGGTGGGTAGGGTGGTTTATAAGGATTGATGTATAAAAATGGGTGGGGAGGAGGTTTTAAGTATTGGGAGGAGGTTTCAACAAAAAGAGTTTGGGTCAATATCTTTGGAAATTAAGGGTATTCTTTAATATCCCATGATCGCACGTGTTATGTGACAGGTTCACTAAGTGAAGTCCCCGTGGCTGCAACTCAACTGCAACTATCCTGTAGATTGCTATTAGCTAAACAATCAGTTGTAACAGTCCTGTAGGTGAAAATTTATGAAGTCAGGGATTTGAGCGTGTTGCTGAGAGTAAGAGCAGCACTCCCCTACCTTCCCATAGTGGTATCAAAGTGTGGTTGAGTTTTCTTTCTCATTTTTGTCATTTTCCTGTTGAGTTTGATTAGCTGGTTTTGCATGCTCAGGATCTTTGAGAGTTTGTTACGCTTGGGTACGCAGAACCAACTAATCAAGCTGTTGAATTGGCTATGTCAAATGCTGAGTGTGTTCTATTGAAGGAAAATAGGAAGAAGGACAACAAAGCTCTTGGCCTTATTAAGCAAGACCTAAGTGAATCCATATTTCCGAAGATATCAAGTGTCGAGTCTTCAAAGAAATCTTGGGACACTCTTGAAACTTGTTATCAAGGTGTGACCAAGGTGAATAATGTTAAGTTGCAGAACTTGAGAAGAGACTTTGAGAATCTGAAGATGAAGGACAACGATATTGTTGATAATTTTATGACTCAAGTTATGAACATTGTAAACCAACTAAGGGAGTATGGTGAAGACCTTCGAGATCAACGTGTGATTGAAAAATTGTTGAGATGTTTGCCAAAGAAGTTTGAAGCAATGGTTGTTCCAATTGAAGAGTTTAAGATCTCAGTCAAATGCACATTGATTAGTTGACTGGCTCTTTGATTGCTCATGAATCAAGAATGGATAGGTATGATGATACTCCATTAGAAAATGCTTTTAAATCTCAGTTACATGTTACTAGAGGTAGAGGTTGAGGAAGAGATAGTAGCAGAGGAAGAGGAGGTTGAAGTGCTGATCATAGTGACAACATAAATGATTCAGAATCTGAAGAGAACTTACAACATAATACTTCTAGTGTAAGGGGGGTTAGCAAAAAAACATGGCAGCCAAGAAATCAAAGGTATGATAGATCTAAAGTTCAATGTTTCTGTTGTAAGAAATTTTAGCATTTTGCTAACAAGTGTTGGAAGAAGCAAGCATATACTAGTAAGTTGTCTACACACATCACAGAGGAAAATGAAAATGAAGAGAAGCCCATGTTTTTAACTTGTAATGTCACCCAGGAAAGTTAAAAATATACATGGTTCTTGGACAGCGCATGCAACAGCTACGTGACTGGAAACAAGGAATTATTTTTAAGTCTAGATATAAGCATTCAGTTTGAAGTGAAGTTAGGTAATGAAAGTAAGGTAAAAGTTAATGATAAAGGTGTGATTGTTGTATATGCCAAGAATGGTAAAAGAAGAATAATTGATGATGTTTATTATGTTCCCGGTTTAATGTGTAATTTATTAAGTGTTGGACAATTGTTAGAGAAAGAGTACAGAGTATTCTTTAAGAACAAGGTATGCACTATTTATGACAAATATCCAAGTAAGCAATTGATAGCCAGATTAGAGATGACAAAGAATAGAATGTTTCCTCTGATTATCAGAAATGATTTGACTAACTCTTTGAATGCTTATAAAACTAATATTTTAGATCAATAATGGTTATGGAATTTGAGGTATGGGCATTTACATTTTGTTGGCTTAGATTTGCTACAGAAGAAGCAGATGGTAAAAGCATTTCCCAGTATTGAGCAGCCAACAGGCTCATGTGAGAGCTGCATATTGGGAAAGCATAATAAAGAGAAATTCATCTATGGAGTCTCATGCAGAGAAATAGCACCATTAGGGATGGTACACACAGATTTGTGTGGACCGATACAAACACCTTCTTTGACTGGTAATGTTTATTTTATGACTTTCATTGATGATTTAAGTCGAAAAACTTGGGTGTATTTGTTGAAACATAAATCTCAAGCTTTTGATGTGTTTAAAAGTTGTAAAGCTATGGTTGAAAATGAGAGTGAGAGATTTATTAAAGTCTTGAGATCGGATAGAGGAGGTGAGTACATGCCAAATGATTTTGTAGAATTTTTTCAATACTATGGAATTAAAAGACAGTTTATTGCTCGCTACACTCCACAACAAAACAGAGTAGCGGAAAGAAAGAATCGAACCATTATGAACATGGCTCGAAGTATGATGAAGGAATATTGGGGAGACGTTGTTACTTGTTCAGTATACATTCTAAACAAAATCCCAACTAAGAGCATGAAATATTGAGTTTCCCATCAAGCATGGAGTGGTAAGTGTAGCATCATATCTCATTTAATGATTTTTGGGTGTGTAGCTTATGCACATGTACCTGAAGAGATGAGAAAAAAGTTAGATGACAGGAGTCATAAATGTATTTTTGTTGGATATAGTGAAGAATCTAAAGCATATAGACTCTATAATCCCATCACTGAGAAGTATGTCATCAGCAGAGATGTGGTGTTTAAGGAAGAAGCATGGGATGACAACATACATAAGTTGATTGAAGAGGATGTTGTTACACCTCACACATTATATGAAGAAGATGAACAGAACATACATGGAGGACAATTAACTCCACATACGTCTACACCAGCAGTAAGAACACCTTTCAAAACTCCCATAATTCATTAACATGGTGAACCATCAAGTGTTGGTGGAAGACACAGAACAAGATCAAAGATAAGTAATGGATCAAATCCTACTATTAGCTTCATTAAGAAACAGAGTTAGGGGTTAGAAGACTAGAAAGTTTAAGAGAACGCTATGAGAAAAACGAAGAGGTAGATCAAGTTTCGAATTTTGCACTTAATAGCATGTGATCCTATAAATTTTGATGAGGTTGTTAAAAAGGATGTTTGGATAAAAGCAATGGATGAATAAATTGATGTCATAGAAAGAAATAATACTTGGGATCTCGGTAGATTTTCTTGATAATAAAAAATGTATTGGTGTGCTGAGGCCTGGAAAATCATAGGTGACAACAGCAAGGGTTCTCCCCAGTAAACGTTCCCAACTATCCCGTTACTGTTTGGTATGGGGAATCCGTCCGGTTTGCGGTCCAGCTACTATAGGTCAAGTAACCAAAATAAAGGGTTTTACCAGTTACAACCCAGTCCACCGTGTATCTTTTTTAGTTTTTTAGTTTTAAGTATGAGATGCAAGTGCCTATCTAAGAATGCATATTGATAGAGAATACGAGGAGTGGTCACAATGTGATGCATAGGTTTTTACCTCTTGTCTTAACTCTCTCGCATCTAAATCACACACATCAAGAAAACTAAAACTAACTTAACAAAATTGTCCCTAGGGAGCGAGATTATCATTTAATGAGTAATGTATTACTGTTCATGCATTAATACAAATCACAGGTAGCTGTTCTTTATTTCAAAACACATAAACATGAATAGATAGATGAACAACAAGATAGCTCATTGTTTATGAAAAACATTCATTACTCATAGTGAAAATTCCATAAAATAAACTAGAGAGCATTCATACAAGAACATAGGTTCAACAAGTTAGAACGATCTCATAGTTAATGGACAAAAGCTGAAAACTAAATAGTTCCCCTTCAACAACATCCATTGCACAACATTTGAACATTCCACCATAGCTTTCTCCAACAGGAAAAATTGTAATTATCTATTGCAAAAGGAAATAGTTCTTCTTACAACATGTTCTCACAAGTATAACTGGGAAAAAATCCTTTCTTCTTATACTACAAGCCAAACTCTTGGACTGCCCCTCGGTGACCTTTGGGCTGCCCCAACCATTTAATCTCACAATTTTGTGTTTTGTGAGTGCTCATGATTCATACAAACGTTACATTTCAAACTAAGATTTAAAAGCACTTTTATAAAAAGGACCAGCTTGGTAACTGACGAAATCTTCCCCAAGCCCGGGCCTTTGCTGCTGTCGATCTGTCTGAGATCTCAAACCTTTAATTTCTTCTTCTCTGTTTCTTCATTTTATTTCTCTTCCTTCCCTGCTGCCTCATTTTTTTTTTGCTTAGTCTTCTAGACATATCTTCTCTGCAGCAGCCATCACCTTGTCATGAAAAACCAGTTCTTAGATCACTTAGCTTTTGACAAATTAAATCAAACTGAATTAATACATGCATTCTGTAAAATGAGCTATAAACAATATTAATGCATGAAAATAAAATACTAAGGCAAAGAAAGTCCTACACGCTGGGTCCGGAAAACTTCTAAGCCTGCTGTCCCACTAAAACCACAATCCCAACAGAACAGATTCTTTATCTAAAACCAAATCTCAACTGAACTAACTAGAAACCTTGCAAAAGAAGCATGAATCTAGGCAATGCAACCGCCACCTCTCAAACACCAAACCCCCAAACTGCACTCTTCACTTCAGAAAAAACCTCGACTCAACCAGCACCCATGGGAAAACTCCGCCATCCCATAAAATAGAGTAACAGCACAACAAACGGTGGGAAAACCCTATCGATAGTCGAAATAAAAAACACTAAGCATCGGATGATCAGCTCACTGAGAAGTCGCAACGGTGGGAGACGAACAGAGTATGGGCTCCGCGGCCAAATCAAATGTCGATTAAATAAACACTAGAGACAGCAGCATCAGACATTGGAATGACTATAGCATTGGATGGTTAGTTTGCTATGGGGACACAACGACAGAGAACAATCAGGATAAGGGATCCGCGGAAAATAAAACAAATCGGCGAAAACCATAACAAACCATCGGTGAGCGGAACAGCTATAATTCATACGGTTAGCTTGCTAAGGAGTCACAATGGCGGACGATGCATGGTCTAAGGGTTCCGCAATAATAGAAAACAACAGCGAAAATCAAACCATTGACGAAAATCAGAACAAACCATGCCGGATGGTTAGTCCGCTCCGAAGCCGCAATGGCAGGAATCAAAAAGCCTACGGCATCCAATCAAAGTCATAAACCGCTCCGAGGGTGAAAAGAAAAATTCATCGCAAAGCAAAAGTTTGAACTAACAAAGTCACGTAATCGACGAGAGAAAAACTAACTACCAGCCCATTATTTGTCTGTCCTCCAAAACGACAGCGATATAGAAGGCTGATGCTCTGACCATGATAAAATAAAAATGCCGATAGTCCAAAGAAAACAAAACAGGTAAAGGCGCATTGGCGAAAAAATAAAAAACTGGGCATCAGAACGTTCATTGTTTAATCTCCGCAACGGCGGCTGCGTAGAGAACTACGGCCCCGATTTACTGTTCAAAAGACTTCCGACAGCGAAAAACAAAATTTCAAGTTCAAGTCCAACAAAAGATAGTAATTCAAACTCCCAAAAATGGCAAACAATTAACCTCATGATCCAAATTTGTAGCAAAAGACAATAAAGTTCAGCAATCCAAACAAATCTAAGCAAGACAAAATTTTAAAGGAGGGTCCAAAATTTTTAAAAATTTGGGAAATAGTTGCAGCTACAACAATTGGAAACTACCTGGTGAACCTAGATCTCTGGACAATTTTTTCCTTAAGTAACAGAATGTTTAACAATAAAACCAACATGTTGAATTCTTCTAGATGTCTGGATTTCCCGAATGGAAAATGTATGTACTTTTAATCATTGATGATAGTCCAATTAGGAAAATGGAAACCAGGATTTCAAAGTCAAGATAACTCTTTTGAGGCCAGGAATATGAGTTTCATTTATTACTTCTGTCTTCAAGTAGCTTCCAGCTTGGACACCACAGGATTGTAACATATGGTAAACATAAATATTCATTTGTTCCTCATTCCCATGCCATTTTTGCACTTTTGGTGCTTTTGAGTCCTCCTCATGCCTTTCTTTCTGAATTTTTTATTCAGGCTCCTCTATCCATAGTGTCCTTTTGTGTGAGAGATGTATTTAATTTTCAGCTCACGGACGGAGAAGAACTTTTGGCAATCCTATACTCATATGATTCAGTACTTTGTTTTGATACATATTGCTTTCTTAGGAGTTTTGACTCTTATTATCCTTTTCGATTTCAATTCTTGGCATGGGATCATTTATATATAATATACTGTTTACCCTGCTTCCTTTCCGTGGGTCTTTTGCTGTCACTCCCTAGGACATTTTTAAATGTGAGATGGATGGAGCCTCGAAATAGTATTCCAGACCTTTTGATCCTGATTTATTTTACAAGGATTAAGTAGGACTTCAATGTGTTCATAGCCATTTAGGAAAACTGCTGAACTAGAAGAAATTCGTTCAGATAAAACAATAGTACATAGTCTTACACTCAAGGAATTTAGTTAATCTAGAATCCTGATTCCCCCCTTGCAACCAAAAGTTTGCCTCTTTTTATTGAAATCAATCAAAATCTAAATTGAAAACAAGCAGAAATAAAATAAATCAAACAAACAATCAAAATCAGTTTATTTATGTACAAAACAAAAACAAAAATCAGGAAAAATAAGGTTTGAGAACTAAGCCATTAATCGGTAAGTTCTCTTCCCACCCCTGTAAATCTTGCAATTTATAGGTTGAGGGGCCAGGTTTTGCTGCAATATGAAAGGGACTACCCATAACTGTTGAAACTTCGTGTGCTTCCCCTTCTCATCATGTGGGTGATCCCACTTAAGAACCACGCCTCCCACTTCAAATTCCTTTGTTCCATCTTTGTGCTTATCAAACCACCTTTTCACTACTTTTTGTTGTTGCTTAAAATGTTCTTTGGACCTGGATCTAGAATCTTCCTCCTTCAAAAGATTACAGATTCTAAGTTGCAGGATTTGTTTATCTGTGCCTCTAGACTCTTGGTCTATTATGGAAGATGGTAGCATAATGTTAGGAGGAAGTATAGCCTCTTTCCCATAAACAAGGGTATATGGTGACACAACTAAGGAATTATTGGGTGCGACCCTATCAGCCCAAAGAGGGTTCGGTAGTGCTAAATGCCAACTTCTCTGGTTTTCTATCACAGTCTTTTTGAAGATCCTAATCAAATTCTTGTTTGTAGATTCTACCAAACCATTCCCTTGGGGGTAGTAGTTGGCAGAATAATGCAACTTAATTCCTTTTTCATGAGCAAATGTAGTTAACCTAATAGAAGAAAAATAAGTAGCATTATCGAAAACCAGGGAAATTGGAACCCCAAACCTGGTCATAATATGGTCTTGCAAGAAATCCATGACCGCATCTTCATTGACCTTACGTAGTGGAATGGCCTTGACCCATATAGTGAAGTAGTCAGTTGCCGTTAAAATATATTTGTGCTGCAAGGAATAATTTGGTTTTATTTCTCCAATGATATCAATTCTCCACTGCTCAAATGGTTCTGTTATCATCACAGGCTTCAATGGTCCTACTGCTTTGTCTTGTCTCCCCCCACACCTCTGGAAGATATCACACTTTCTAACATGGGCATGAGCATCCTTGAACAGCGTGGTCCAATAGTATCCAGCTTTGAGAATCTTGTGGGCTGTCGTATCTCCAGAAAAATGGCCTCCAGTAGGCCCATCATGTAACTCTGTTATGACCTTTTTTGCGTCTTCTTTCTCTAAGCATCTGAGAAGGACTCCATCATAATTCTTCCTGAAAAAAATTCCATCAATGATCTGATATGTAGCTGATTTAAGGTTCAGCGCTATTTGTTGTTTAGAATTCCAATGTTCTGGCAGCAATCCTTCCTGAAGGTAATGAACAAGGTCTTGGTACCAGGAATTTGGAGTTGTGAAAAGAGGACATACATCCATCATATGTAATTCAGCTTCATTTTCCCAATCGTTTTCTTCATTGTTTTTACCTCCAACCATTAATTTGCACAGTCCTTGTCCTTTAACTATGCACGCTGGTTTGAATTCGAGGTCATATTCTTGTAAAGTTGTTACCCAATTGCCTCTTCTTTCTCCTAATTCCTTTTGTATGAAAAGAGACCTCACAGCTGGGTGTGGAACTATTACCTTTGTCCGGTTCTTAAGTATGTACGGCCTGAATTGTTTTACCTCTTTGAAGACTGCATAAGCTTTTTTATCTACCACTAGGTAATTCAATTCAGCCCCCTGCAAACCAGTGCTTATAAATGATATGGGGAACTCATCTCCCCCATCTTCCTTCTGAGTAAGCATCGCTACTAGTGAATCGTCAGAAGCGAAAGTGTACAAAATAAAATCCTTCTCAAAATATGGATTTTTGAGAGATGGTGCATGAGCAATAGATGTCTTTATTTTACTGAATGCATTCTTATCTACATCAGTCCACTTGAATTGTACACTTTGTTTCACCATTTGCTGCAAAGGTTTAACAATTTGAGCGAAATCCGGCACAAACCTTCGCACGAAATTTATTGTCCCCATGAATGATTGCATTCCTTTCTTGTTATGGGGTAAGGGGATATGTTCAATAGCTTTGATCCTTTCTGGGTCTATGGAGATACCGTTTTTAGAAACCACGTGACCCAGTAGCTTTCCTTCTATAACAGAAAACACACATTTCCTTGGATTCAGTGAGATGCTGTATTTTCGACAATGCTCGATTTTTTTTTAAATGGAATGCGTGTTCTTCTCTCTTCTTTGAAAATATCGTCACATCGTCAAGATACAGTACAACACTACAACCAATTAGACCACGGAAAGCTATATCCATAGCCCTCTGGAAATTAGCTCCAGCGTTAATGAGTCCGAAGGGCATCCTTCTGTAAGCAAAAGTTCCCCATTTTGTTTTGAATGTAGTCTTAAGTCTGTCTTCTTTAGCTACTAACACTTGATTGTATCCAGAGAATCCATCTAATAATGAAAATAACTCAGAACCCGAAACCATCTGCAATATCTGTTCCATGGGAGGGATTGGATAGTTGTCTTTGTCTGAAGCACGATTTAGGTTTCTGAAATCCACACATAGTTTGATTTCTCCAGATTTATTCCTTACTGGTACCAAATTTGAAATCCATTCTGAGTGTCTAACTTTGAATATAATTTTGGCATCCAATAATTTCTTCACTTCACTTTGAATTAACGGCTCCAGTTTTGGATGCATCTTCCTCAAAGGTTGCTGATAAGGCTTGACTCCAGATCTAATAGGAATGATGTGTTGTATAATATTGGTATCATATGTTTTAAGTTCTTCATATGTCCAGGCAAATACATATTTGTACCGTTTAAACAAACTATTGAACTTATTTATTTCCCCCAGGGAGCAACACTTTCCCAAATTTACATATTTGGGTTTAACTTCAGTTCCCAAATTTATCAGCTTGAATTGCAAAGAAGAGACGTGAGTCTTGACATTTGTTGGTCTTCTGAACTTGCTGTCTAAATCAAACATCCGCTCTAAATTCCTGACCCCTTTAGGAATGAAGTTGTCAAATTTTAACTCAACTTGGTGTTCTTCATCATCGATAATTGCCCCTTTGAAAGTTTCATCATTCATTAAACATTCCAAGATTTGTTGATCATCATCAAAAACTCGTAGATTAGTAATCATGTCTGGAACCGAAGGCCTGAAAAGTAATTCAATAGAACACTTGTTATTTGTAGGCACAAGCCTTGCAGCTGAGGTAGCTAACAAGTCAGTTGCTGCATTCTTAAGTCTAGGAATGGATAAAATATTAAATGCATAAAAGTTTGTCATCAAATCCCATACTTCATTCTGATAAGCTTTTAAATGAGGTGAGATGCAATGTATCTGTTTCCGAATCTGTTTTACAATTATTTCAGAATCCCCATATACTTTCAGATTTTCTACTTTTAATTCAATTGCTTTTCTTAGTCCTTGAACCAATGCTTCATATTTGATTGTGTTATTGGTACATTCAAACTCTAATCTACATGAAAGAAAATGTTTATTCTTCTTTGGATCAATCAGGACACAGCGAACTCTTGATCCTTCCAAAGTTTTAGATCCATCAAAAAATAGTGTCAAAAAACTATCTACTTCTATTGTACTTGAATCAACAACTACATCTGAAACTAATTTTACAGTCAAATTCATCAGCCCGTGAAAACCGAAGGAGATTGGGCTGTGTGTCTAGTGCGCCACTGACTTCTTCTGCTTGGTAGTTTCCTTCTTCTAGTTCAATGAAGTAATTCCCCAATATAGAATTCACTGGTTCATTCTTACCCTCCAGCTGAGTAACATTGTGCTTCATGTGGGGTTCTCTTAATACTTTAATTTGATTGGGACTTCCCTTATAAGGCAACCAAAGATGTGACCAATCTGAAGCAAAATACCCATTTAGCTTTGCTGACCAATCCCGACTCAAAACAAGTCCATAAGCTTCAGGTATGTATGCTACTACAATATCTTTGCATCGACATACCTTTTCATTTGAAGATAGTCAAATCAAAACATCCTCCATTTCCCCAATTACCTTCACATTTGTTCTGTCTAACTGAATAACCTACCAGGTAGATGGTTTAGGCTGTCCATTTATCTTTTTGCAGACTGAAAGTGGCATAACATTTACTGATGCCCCTAAGTCCACTAAACAATTGTGTACGTTATGATTGAAAATTTCAAAAGTCAGGAGAAATGGTGGAGTTTTGCATTTAGGCTTACCTCCCACACTTCACCAATTTCCTCTTCTTCTGGTTGATTGTCAGTGGGAATCTTTTCTTCAGGCATCTCAAGTGCTTTTAACAATCTTTATTTCTGCTGAGGCATATTACACATCTCAAACACTGAGATATTTGCCTTAGCCCTCTTAATATTTTCCACAATGTCATACTCCATCTTATGCTCTTTGAGATTCATTTTTGCATCATTAGTCTTCTCTTCAATGGGCTTGACAGGCATGTTGATTTGCTTTGGATCCTGACTCGTAATGGTGAATTCAGGTATTTTATCAGCTGTGGTGCTTTTCTGAATTTTCTTTACGTTCTCTTGAAGTCTCTTAATTTTTGGGATTATTGATCTGTATTTACTTAACAAGCCTTGACTTCTTGTTGTCACATTGGTTTCTGCTGTTTCTTCCTCTTCTGTATCAAAAAGTGAGACACAGTCCCATAAAACCAGAGCATCATCTCTTGTTTTTTTGTGGGTTTACTATCCTTTTCCTCCTCATCCTCAGCTTCTATCAGTTTAGAATCTAATAGCTGATTCATCACTACTGTCATCGAATTGATCCATTGAGGGAAATTTTTTTCAGAATGGGGCTGCTGATGAAAGGTGCAAAAATTATCCATACCCACCTCTATTAAGTTCATTGACGCAAGACTATGTGGAGGAGGCTTAGATTGATTTTTGTCCTCTCTCCTTTTATAATAAGGTTTATAAGATTTTTGAGCTTCCTTTTCCTTTTCCAAATCTATTATTCTGCTAGATAGCTTCTGCATCATTTTTACCATCCCCTCAAAGTCATGTGACTGCTCTTCCTTGGGCTTAGTAAATAATAAGGCTTTCTTTCCAAAAGTTTTTCCTCTCGACTGTTCATGATAGTCTTCTATGCTCTCTCTTTCAGCTTCTACTCTCTCAGCTTCTTCATAAGTTTATGATAATATGGGCTTGACTTTCATTTTGGCAAACATGAACAAATCAGGCCCCAAATCTGAAGTATAATACTCAATCAGAACTTTATCAGAGGGCTTATCAACTGCAGAGAAATTCTTAAGATAAGCAGCAAACCTTTGGGTAAAACTATGCACCTTTTATTTTATTTCTTTCTTTAAAGCGCACAGTCCTTTCATGAGAGATGCATGAGTCTTCTGGGCTGTATATTTGCTTCTGAATATCCTTTCAAAAGTATCCCAGTCTAGGATTGAGTTTGTAGGCAGACCAAAATACCATGAGGCTGTTGCTCCTTTAAGGGTATGTGGAAAAAGTCTGCAGACTACATCTTCGTGTTCTCCAGCCTTTAGTCCTTCTATAGCCAAGTAGAAACTTTACAAGTGATCATCTACTAAAATATTTTCACTTGGGTCAAATTTGGGCAGCGTTTTGCTCAAAATCCTGAGGTAATTCATGCAAAGGAGGTGTTAGGTTTAAAGGTGATCTGGATTTCCAAGCAGGTGGTGGATTTGTTTGGTTAGGTGGCTGATTAGCATTTACGCCTACCATGAGTCTGGGTGGAGAGTGAGGTGGTGAATGAACATGAGTATGAACATGTGAATAGCAAGGTGTGTTTGGGCCCACTTGATTCAAAGGCCGAACAACTTCCTGCAAGGCTGTTTCTACCAATTCTTCCAAATCTCCAACCAAAACTGAGTCTTCTAATACAGGACAGTCTTTTTTCTTATACTCTCTTTTGGGTAAATTAGGGATAATCGATAATCCTCCAATACTTTTCACATATGCCCTAGTATGTCTTCTCAAATCATTAACTACTTTGTTGTTTATAGAATACCAATGTTCTTTACCTTTCTCTTCAGGAATTGGATTGGGAAATGAACTGCTTTCAAAACTATCACTGGTGGAGTAATTTCGAGGAAATGGGTTTCCTCGGCTAGCCATGCACTGGCGGCCCTCCTTCTAGCGCCAAAAAATATTGAGGCCTAGAAAATCGCAGGCGACAACAGCAAGGGATTCTCCCCAGTAAATGTTCCCAACTAGCCCGTTACTGTTTGGTATGGGGAATCCGTCCGGTTTGCGGTCCGGCTACCATAGGTCAAGTAACTAAAATAAAAGGTTTTACCGGTTATGGCCTGGTCCACCGTGTATCTTTTTTAGTTTTTTAGTTTTAAGTATGAGATGTAAGTGCCTATCTAAGAATGCAGATTGATAGAGAATACGAGGAGCGGTCACAATGTGATGCGCAGGTTCTTACCTCTCGTCTTAACTCTCTCGCATCTAAATCACACACAACAAGAAAACTAAAACTAACTTAACTAAACTGTCCCTAGGGAGTGCGATTATCATTTAATGAGTAATGTATTACTGTTCATGCATTAATAAAAATCACAGGTAGTTGTTCTTTATTTCAAAACACATAAACATGAATAGATATATGAACAACAAGATAGTTCATTGTTTATGTAAAGCATTCATTACTCATAGTGGAAATTCCATAAAATAAACTAGAGAGCATTCATACAAGAACATAGGTTCAACAAGTTAGAATGATCTCACAGTTAATGGACAAAAGCTGAAAACGAAATAGTTCCCCTTCAACAACATCCATTGCACAACATTTGAACATTCCACCAAAGCTTTCTCCAACAGGAAAAATTGTAATTATCTATTGCAAAAGGAAATAGTTCTTCTTACAACATGTTCTCACAAATTTAACTAGGAAAAAGTCCTTTCTTCTATCTAACTCTCCTATACTTATACTACAAGCCAAACTCTTGGACTGCCCCTCGGTGATTTTTGGGCTCCCCCAATCGTTTAATCCCACAATTTTGTCTTTTGTGAGTGCTCATGATTCATACAAATGTTACATTTCAAACTAAGATTTAAAAGCACTTTTATTATAAGGACTAGCTTGGTAACTGACGAAATATTCCCCAAGCCTGGGCCTTTGCTACTATCGATCTATCTGAGATCTCAAACCTTTAATTTCTTATTCTCTGTTTCTTCATTTTCTTTCTCTTCCTTCCCTGCTGCCTCATTTTTTTTGCTTAGTCTTCTAGACATATCTTCTCTGCAGCAGCCATCACCTTGTCATGAACAACCTGTTCTTAGATCACTTAGCTTTTACAAATTAACTCAAACTGAATTAATACATGCATTCTGTAAAATGAGCTATAAACAATATTAATGCATGAAAATAAAAATGATAAGGCAAAGAAAATCCTGCATGCTAGGTCCGGAAAACTTTTAAGCTTGCTATCCCACTAAAACCACAGTCCCAACAAAACAGATTCTTCATCTAAAACCAAACCGCAACTGAACTAACTAGAAACCTTGCGAAAGAAGCATGAATCTAGACAATGCAACCGCCACCTCTCAAACGTCAAACCCCCAAACTACACTCTTCACTTCAAAAAAAACCTTGACTCAACCAACACCCATGGGAAAACTCCACCATCCCATAAAATAGAGTAACAACACAACAAACGGTGGGAAAACCCTACCGATAGTTGGAAGCAAAAACACTAAGCATCAGATGATCAGTTCACTAAGAAGTCGCAATGGTGGGCGACGGATAGAGTATGGGATCTGCGGCCAAATAAAACGTCGGTGAAATAAACACTAGAGATAGCAGTATCAGACATCAGAACAACTATAGCATCAGATGGTTAGTTCGCTACAGGTCCGCAACGACAAAGAACAATTAGTCTAAGGGATCTGCGGCAAATAAAACAAATTGGCGAAAACCATAGCAAATCATCGGCGAGTGGAACAACTATAAGTCGGATGGTTAGCCTACTAAGGAGCCGCAACTGTGGACGACGCATGGTCTAAGGGTTCCGCAATAATAGAAAACAACGGCGAAAATCAAACCATCGACGAAAATCAGAACAAACCATGCTGGATGGTTAGTCCGCTCCGGAGCCGCAATAGCGGGAATAAAAAAGACTACGACTTCCAATCAAAGTCATAAACCGCTCCGAGGGCGAAAAGAAAAATTCATCGCAAAGCAAAAGTTTGAACCAACAAAGTCACGTTATCGGTGAAAGAAAAACTAACCATCAGCCCATTCTTTGTTTGTCCTCCGAAACGGCGGTGATATAGAAGGTTGATGCTCTGACCATGATAAAATAAAAATTCCGATAATCCAAAGAATTAGAGGAATTTTGAGGTCTAAAATGGGCCTCCTAAGAAAAATAATAAAATAATATTTATTAATTTTGGAGGAAGAAAGAAAAAACTACTTTTTGTGTTCGTATTTTCGACATATCTCCATGTGTTTTTACTCAAATTTTGATATGGAGAGCTCGTTGGATGCGTAATTTGATTTTGCATCCAACGAGTACCCACACTACATACTTTTGATGGACCTCACTACCCCAAAAACAAGAAATACCAGAAAAAATGTGATAATGACATCATCATCACGTTTTTTAAGGTATTTCTTGTTTTTGGGGTAGCAGGGTTCGTCAAAAGTATGCAGTGTGGGTACTCGTTGGATGTAGAATCAATTTTTACATCCAATGATCTCTTCTGATCAAAATTTGAGTAAAAACACAGGGATATATGTCGAAAATATGAACAAAAAAAGTAGTTTTTTTTATGACAAATATGTCATTCAACCATTATGGTTGACTCATTTTATTGAAATTCTATTGGTTCTTGAATTCCAAATCAGAAGAACTTATTGTTGGCACATTTTCTTATATGGCCCATTTTAGACCCCAAATTTCCTCTAATGAAAACAAAACAGGTAAAGGTGCATCGGCGAAAAAATAAAAGCTGGGCATCAGAACGTTCATTGTTTAATCTCTGCAACGGCGGCTACGTAGAGAACTACGGCCCCAATTTACTGTTCAAAAGACTTCCGACAGCGAAAAATAATAATTTCAAGTTCAAGTCCAACAAAAGATAGTCATTCAAACTCCCAAAAATGGCAAACAATTAACCCCAATTTAACCTCATGATCCAAATTTGTAGCAGAAGACAATAAAGTTCAGCAATCCAAACAAATCTAAGCAAGACAAAATTTAAAAGGAGGGTCCAAAATTTAAAAAAAATTGGGAAATAGTTGCAGCTGCAACATAGTGTCAAATGGATTTATAAGACTAAATTAAATGTTTATGGTGATGTTGAAAAATACAAAGTAAGACTTGTAGCTCAGGGGTTTAGTCAACAACCTAGTATAAATTATAATGATACTTTTGCACCTGTAGCCAGACTTGATATGGTAAGGATGGTATTAGCTATTGCTGCTCATAATAAATGGTATGTACATCAAATGGATGTAATGTATACATTTTTGAATGGATCTTTAGAAGAAGAGGTTTATGTGAGACAACCTCCTGGATATGAAATTGATGGACACGAAGAGAAGGTCTACAGATTAAAGAAAGCATTGTATGGATTGAAGCAGACACCCAGAGTATGGTACAATAGGATTGATCAATACTTGAATAGTGAAGGATTCAACATAAGTCTAAGTGAGCCAACCTTGTATACAAAGGTAAACCAAGAAGGTAAAATATTGATTGTTTGCTTATATGTGGATGATTTGATCTTCGCTGGATATCATTCAGTAGATGAGTTTAAGAAAGCTATGAAAATAGAATTTGAGATGACTGATTTAGGAATGATGAAATATTTTCTTGCTATTGAATTAATTCAATCTAAGGATGGTATTTTTATCAATCAAACTAAGTATTCATATGATGTACTGCAAAGATTCAGAATGATGAATTGTAAGCCAATTGTAACTCTAATTGCAACTGGTCCAAAACTCAGTAAGGATGATGATGGGTCAAAAGTTGATCCAACGTTGTATAAGAGATTGGTAGGAAGTCTCATGTACTTAACTGCAACAAGACCTGATATAATGTTTGCACTAAGTTTGATTTCGAGATTTATGGAGTCTCCAAAGAATACCCACTGGAAAGATGGAAAGAGGATTCTAAGATATATTGTTGGAACAACAAATTTTGGTATCCAGTATACATCAAACTCAAATTTTAAGATGATTGGATATAGTGATAGTGATTTTGCATGTTTTTTAGATGATAGGAAGAGAACATCTAGATATGTATTCAGTTTTGGATCAGGATCAGTAGCATGGGATTCAAAGAAGAAACCCATAGTGACATTATCCTCCGCTAAGGCAGAGTATGTTGGAGCAAAAACAACTGCATGTCAAATTGTGTGGATGAGAAGAACTCTTTCTGAGTTACAACATGAGCAAGATGAACCAACTCAAATTTTTTGTGACAATAAATCAGCCATTGCACTATCAATAAATTATGTCTTTTATAAAATAAGTAAGCATATTGATACAAGGTATCATTTTATTCGAGAATTGATAAACAACAATGAAATAAGTATGGAATTTTGCAGATAAAAAAATTAGTTTGCATACCTGTTTACAAAACATTTTGGAAAAGAGTTGTTTGAGTTTCATAGGAAAAAAATTGGGGTTTGTAATATGTAACAGAAATCTAGTATTACAAAGTTTTGATTTTTGGGTGTAGTAATTAAGGGGGAGAATATTGGAAGTCGGTAATTACTCCACCATTGGCCGCCGAAATTTTAAAGAGGCAACACTGCCGATATTTGTAACCACTGAAATTCTGAAGAGTTTCCACCGCCACACCACCTTATTCAAAGAGGAGGTCATCAGATTATTAAATTATGAAAATCCATTTTGACTCTACAGAATCGGGCCAGCAATCGCATATCATTCCTGAAGGGCCACCACAATTTTTTTATTATTTCAGTTTGTAACAACATTTACTTTTGCAGAGATAATTATGTTATGAAGGGTCAATTAGCAATAAATGACCGACTATGCTAAAAAATTATAGATACTTACATTGTAATCGTGATCAATACACAGACAAAGATATAGAAATATAGATACAGAGTTGAAGTAAAACTCAGAATTTTACTGTGTATTTTTTTTAATACTATGTTTTTTAGTTTGATAACTCATATTTATTTTGAAATTAGTTTGTTGCAGCAACTTGAGATATAAAAGTATATATATTTTAAGTATAGATGTGTTAAATGTGTTTTATTGCGGAAACAGAGTATCGGATTTAATTCTATGAACACAGGGGTTATCAAAATGAAGTTAAACAGTCAGCTGCAACTGTCCTGTAGATTGTTGTTAGCTAAACAGTCAGCTGCAACAGTCCTGCAGGTGAAAATTTCTGAAGTTAGATATTTGTGCATGTTGCTCAGAGTAAGAGGAGCACTCCTATGTCTTCCCACATCATTTAGAGCCTTCGGATAGATAAGATTATCAAGGTTGATCAATGAATTCTTAATCAATAATGAAGCAAATTATAGTTTTATGAAGTTATTAAATGCACAAATAATCATAACAAAAAAGGCGTTAGTAAGTTGAAATACTCTATGAACTATCTAAGTGTGCTTGAATTAATTTATGAAAACATATTAATTGACTCATTAAACAAAAAATATATGAATGCAACACATTTGCAAAAATGCTTGGGTTATGCAATGGTTTTTATGACAAAGAAAGATTTAGTTGTTAGTATAAAAATGCGTAAGACTAATAATTTTATGATGCATAAGTAAATTTTATTAGCTGCTTTTAAGACTTAATGTAATTTAGTTTAAATTCAGTTTTTTAAATACAGTAAGAAAATCTAAGTTTCATTGATGATGTAATTTTTCTTTATAAAACTAAAACTTAACGCTTTAGATGTTTACTAAAGATTAGCCTAGTAATTTTGACTAATTGCATAGAATAAAATATTATTAAAAGTTGTGCATAGCAGCTATTTCAGTTTTCAAAATAATGCGCCAAAAAAACTTATGATGAAAGATACAAATCAGAATTTTATACAATTTAGTAACATAAATTAAAAAACTAAAATTTATAGTCCAAAATATATGTATGTACATTTTGTGAAATGTAAAAAAAATTAGCAAAGCTTAATGATAAAAGGCGGAGGAAAGAGGCAGATATGCCCAAATTATATTTTATTAATAGAATGAAATTTGACAGTGATCTAGTACAATAAGCCACTATCGGTTCAACCCTTGAAAACAAGATGTTTACAAGACCCTACATAACTCTCAAGATTCCATGTTCACTTGGGTGAAACCGAGATAGTGGGAGTACTTCATACTAAAATCGTGTTAACGCTAACATCCACCCATGAAAACATTAGGAAAGAAAATATGGATGAATGAATAAAATACATGTAGCAAAATACAACATACTTATCGAAGAAGGACACTCTTCTTTCGCCGTAATGAATGGAATTGAAATGTAGTCTTACATGCAATTACCACTCTTTAAGATCATTGACAACTGAGTATGAAAAGAAAAAAACAACAATGGAACATAGTAGTTGTTAGATATAATGCAGAAATGTATTTGTAATGTTTTTCTATATCTAGATATCTTGTTTGAAGAACTCCTATGCTGCAGGATCTAATCCACATTTATTGGATCTAGCTTAGCTTCTCTCTTTGCTATATATGTAACCTTTAATCCTTAATACAATTGAGTTGAGTGTGCATCTCCTCCTGTTTGAGTGAGCTTTTGTGCTCTGTTGGTTTCCCTCATTGATTTCTCTAATTTGATATCATAACCAAGTTGAGGGCTACTGTGAGGGAACCAAAAAATTGTCGTGAGTATGGAAGCCTGAGAAAGTTGCTACCGTTTGGAGGAGCCACCAACATTGATCTGTTTTGATGATAATGTGAAGAGTGATCTGCTATTGTTGATATCCAATTTTGGATCATTTCTCAGATCATTGAGTGGGTGAGATCACTACCCAGCAGCTGCGTGGGAGTTTGCTGAAGGAGTTATTGCTGCTCCATATTGGACTGTTGTCAATAAAATAAGAAGGACAGTTGGAGATCGTTGCTCACCATTTCCATCGTTTCCACGTGATGAGATCACAGTAAATTATTTTTTTTACATAGCTAAGGAAAAATCATGGCTAAATTTTATCCTTACGTGTAAATTTTTCTTGCCTATTCTGCCAAGGTGAAGCCCGTGTCCGCTGTTAGAAGGTTTCTCCCCTCCACGTACATTTTATATTGCAGTAAGCAATGTGAATCTGTGCAGGAGAAGAGAACTCTTTCTCTTTCTCCCTCACAATTTCTCCCTTTGCTTGAATCTATGCTGGCGCGCTCGTTGAGAGTAAGGTGTCTGTTGTAGGCACCTCCAGCAGGGAGAGACATAGCGCTTGCGGCGCTTCTGAAGAAGTCAATTGTGCACCAAAAAACCCTAGGAGAAGAAGGGAAGAAGCGCCGGTGAGCCCTCCCTTAATCAATTTTTTGCAGCCACCAAATCAGGATCAGGCAGTGAGTGCTGGATTATTTACTTGTTTGGCAGTGAAGAGGTGAGCCATTATTATTTTTTCTTCCTGTTTGGTTAAAATTATTTTCCCTACAGCTTTGTAAAAATGGTGGACATGTCTCTAGTCGACTTATATATTACTGAATCATCAAATTTTAATGGGGAGAATTATGTAAATTGGAAATTGAATCTAATTATTGTACTTGAAGCTCTTGATCTGTGGCCAATATTGAAAGAGGATGAACAGAATCCCACAGATCCTTTGTCAATCTCAAATTGGAATTTGCAGGAAACCCAAGAAAAGGTGTTGATTCGTATGTCTGTAAAAGACAATATAATACCTCACATCAGAAATTGCAAGACATCCAAAGATACATGGGACAAACTGAAAGCTTTGTATGACACGTCTGACTCTAATAGAATTTTTTTTTAAAGACCAAATTATTGTTTATCAAGATGGATGTGAATGAAACTATGAATAAATACCTCTCCCGCATCAAAGATTCTCGAGATAATCTCGGTGACATAGGTGAAGAAGTGTCTAGTACTGATATGGTATCTATTACGTTAAAAGGTATGTTTCCAGATTATAAATTGTCCATCTCAGCTCTTGTAGCAAGACGAACCCTCCTACATTTACAGATATCGACAGAATCCTAATACAAGAAGAAGAGCGAATGAATATTTATGAGCCAAAGTCTCAGTTTGTAGATCACGCATTGATGGCAAGAGGTAGATATCCACATAGAGGAAATTGTTGGAATACACACAGAGGTATGTCACATAATGAATCCAGTGCTAATAAATATGTTGTATTCCATTATTGTGGAAAATCAGGTCATATATCTAGAGACTGTTTTAAGAAGATAAAAAATGATTCCAATAACAGATACAAAAAAACTTAATGGAAATTATGTTAGAAAATACACCCCTGATGTCAATGGATTTAAAAACCTAAGATTTTTTATATCTGAACATGCTTTTTCTATTGAGACAGATGATGAAAATTCATGGTTTATATATTCGAGTGCTTCTGCCCATATGTCCTATAATAGAGATTGGTATGATGTGTATTATGAAAAATATGATGGCACACACATCTATTTGGGTGATAATAGGTCTCATAAAGTCCTAGGTTATGGAGTGATAAGTGTTAATCTACCCGATGGACACTTTAAATAGATACATAATGTGATGTATGTTCTAGGAATTAAAAAGAACTTAATATATGTTTCTGCTATCACCGATAATGATATGAAAGTTGAATTTGATAAATACAAGTGTCATGTTAAAGATGTCCAAGATCATTGTAGGGTTATAGAGACAAGATCCAGAATTGGTGGATTGTACAAGATGGATGCAATAAAGGGAAATCATTAAGCACTAGCAACATCAACTATTTTAGATGTTGAATTATGGCATCAAATGTATGGACACCTCAATCACAATGATCTCATGTTATTACAGAAAAAATCGATGGTTGAGGGTCTTCCCGTCATTAAAAATGATCATATTGAATGTGTTGCATGTGCACTCGGAAAACAACACCGAAATGAATTTAATAACCATGAAGAGAAGAGACAAACTCGACTCCTTGAAGTAATACACACTGATGTATGTGGACCTATGTAGACCATATCACTTGGTGGTGCTTGGTATTTTCTGATATTTGTTGATGACAGATCCAGGTTAACCTGGGTTTACTTCATCAGAAGGAAAAGCGATGTTTTCGAATACTTCAAGTAATTAAGAATCAAAGTTGAGAAGCAGATAGGTAAATACATTAAAATCCTTAGATCGGATCAAGGTGGTGAGTATGTACTTCTGGAGATTTTAGAAGATATTGTACAGAAAATGGAATCCAACAGCAATTCACAGTCACCTCAGCAAAATGGTATTGCTGAGAGGAAAAATAGAACATTAGGGGAATGTGCTCGCAGCATGCTCTAAGGTAAAAACATTTATAATGGATTTTGGGCTGAAGTAATAAACATTGTTGTTTTTTTAAAGAACATGAGTCCAACAAAGAAATTATAAATTCAAACCCCTTTGAAGTCTTTTATTCCTATAAACCTGAAATTAGTCATTTAAGAATATTTGGTTCTAGGGATTTTGCATACATACCTAAATTTGACCGAAGGAAATTGGATGCAAAATCTATTGAGTGTATCTTTGTTGACTACTTTGATGATCATAAAGCATATAAACTCTTTCATCCTAGATCGCACAAATTGATTGCTAGTAGAGATGTTGTATTTCATGAAAATACAAATATATGTAACATGATGAATAATGCTGATGAAGAATTGATCCCAGATGATCATGTCAAATAGATAAAATTATTCAAAAAGTGCAGGATTAGCAGCAGGTGCAAGAACAATAGCAGGTTCAGGAACAAGCATGAGCGATACTACCTCAGATGATGAAACAACAAAAGACAGAAGAATCATGGATGGAACTCCAGTAGGTACTGTAATACCTAGAAGGTCAACTCGACAAACTCATCCTCTGGTAAAGTTTAGATATTATGCCTTGATGACTAATGTAATGAATGCCATAGAACCACTAAATTATGAACAAGCCAAATTTAAGGAAGAATGGGTGACTATAATGAATGAATATAATTCTATTATGAGAAACAAAACCTAGGAATTAGTAGAATTACCCAAAGATAAAGTACCCATAGGATATAAATGGATATTCAAATCTAAACTCAAAGTTGATGGTAGTATTGACAAGTTTAAGGAAAGATTAGTTGCAAAGGGTTATTCTCCACAAGAGGGGATTGAATTTGAAGAGACATATGCACCAGTAGCTAAATTAATTACCATCAGATTGCTAGTTGCATTAGCTACTAAACATAACTAGAGAATACACCAATTAGATGTCAAATCTGCTTTTCTAAATGGTCATTTAAAAGAGGAAGTATACTTAGTACAACTTGAATGTTTTGTAGAGAAAGGACAAGAGCATCTTGTGTGCAAGTTAAGCTATATATGGACTGAAACAGGCTCCTAGATCGTGGTATATCAATATTGACACCTTCTTTAAACAACAAGGGGTTCTCAAAAGTAAAAATGATTCAAGCTTATATATTAAAGAAGATGAAAACGGAAATGTTTGCTTGATATCCTTATATGTGGATGATCTTATCATTACAGGTGGAGCATATCAATTAATTGCAGATATTAAAAGTAAATTTTCTCAGGAATTTGAAATGAAAGACCTTGGTGACTTGCATTATTATTTATGCATTTCTTTTTGGAGAGAATATGGTAAAACATTCATCACTCAAATCAAGTATGCAAGGGAAATCCTCGACATATTTCAAATGAGTGAATGCAAATATGTATCAACTTCTTTAGATCAAAATGTCAAGTTATACAACAGTGATGGATCTAAAGAAGTTTATGGTACTTTGTATCAACAACTAGTGGGTAGTATGAACTATATCACTACTACAAGACCAGACATATCATATTATGTTAGCATCCTTAGTTAGTTCTTGGCTAAGCCATGTGAAACACATTGGAAAGATGCAAAGCAGATCCTACCATATTTAAAAGGAACTGTTAACTATGGTCTTTTATATACTAATATATATGATGTTCAGTTGGTAGGTTATTCTGATTCTGATTCTGACTGGGCAGGAAATCCCGATGACAGAAAATAAACTTCTGGATATGCTTTTAACATTGGTTCGAGAGTCATATCATGGAATAGTAAGAAACAACCAATTGTTTCTTTTTCATCCACTGAAGATGAATATAAAGATTTAACCAGTGCTACTTGTGAATTTATTTGGTTGAGGTGCATTCTTGAAGATGTTGGAACACAACAAAAACAAACTACCAGAATCCATTGTGACAATCAAATCTCAATTAAGCTAGCACACAATCCAGTCTATCATGCCAGATCCAAACATATTGAGCTGCAACATCATTTTGTCAGAGAAAAGATTGATTCTCAAGAAATTGAACTCATCTATTGTAATACAAGTGAGAATGTTGCTAATATTTTTACTAAACCAGTTGGAAGGATCCATTTTGAGGATCTTAGGAAGAAATTAGGTGTTGTCAAGAATCGATTTCTGCATTAAGGGAGGTTGTTAGATATAATGCAAAAATGTATTCGTAATGTTTTTTTTATATCTAGATATCGTGTTTGAACAACTCCTATGTTGTAGGATTTGATCCACATTTATTGGATATAGCTTAGCTTATCTCTTTGCTATATATGTAACGTTTAATCCTTACTACAATTGGGTTGAGTGTGCATCTCCTTTCATATGAGCGAGCCTTTGTGCTCTGCTGGTTTCCCTCATTGATTTCTCTAATTGCAGTATCCACCTCTTACCTTTGGTATGAGATCTCCATTTTTTTGTGCCTTCATTTTTGTTTTAAAAATAAACAGCAAAAGTATGCAAAGTATGTGAGGGGAGGAGAAGTGTTTCATTGGATTCAGAAATGTTATTGCTTCTTTTGTGGTTTAGTCTCCTCATGGTGTCTTAATGAGGGTGAGCCGCAAGTAACTCATGCTCACCCTTGAATTTTTTTCAATAATTTCTAATGTTAATATCTTTTAGGCATATGGTATTCCGCATGGTCGTCAATATTTGCATTTCTCATGCATTTTGCATTGGGACCAAATAAAATTTTGCTTGGCCTCAATGATTCATGAATCGTATGGCATGGTGATGAAGTGGAGAGAAACATAAATTTCCCAAAATGTATTATGTTGTTTCACAGCTCAGTCATTGTTTGTGAACTTGAATAACATAGTATATGTTCCCATACGAACCTGAACTCTCGTGAATATAGGATGGAACTAGTACAAGCTGGCGATGCAGAAAATAAAATTTAGATCTCAACCTTCACATGGGTTGTTTCTATACACATGATAAAATAAATATGTATAGACACAATGAATTTTACCCAGTCTAATTATTTGACTCAATTCTCAAGAAGTCGGATAGGCCTAGATCAAGATGCTTATCACATAATATACATCCCAAAGGCTAGCTTAGCCAAAGCTTCGATATCCATTTTCGTTGATAATAAGCATCCACTTACTCACAAAATAAACTATATGCAACGACAAAGGTCTCCAAGTGTTGTGAGGATTGATAAAATGATCATAGCTCAGGTGGGATTCACTAGGTAACTGTGGGGAAGGTATGGGAGTGCCTCTCTCTGCTTCAGCAACACTTAAAACTTCACTAACATCTCAAAACACCACTTACAACACTATCATAGCTCACACTCATAGTTGGTTGTGACTTGCTGACATAGCTCACAAGACTCAAATAAAAACCTACAGGACCGTCGCAGTTGGCTGTTACAGCTGACAGTACTCTACAGACGGTGTTCCAACTAGTTGTTACTGCTAACATCAACTAACATGACTATTTCAGCTAGTTGTGACTGCTAATAGTCACCTACAACACACTCACAGCTCTTTTACAGATCATAATTTAACAAGTTTCAGATGACCCATGCATCCATAAATTTAACACAAATATTCTATTGAATGAATAAATCATATTCACTTAAATAAACTCCAGCTGCTACAGCAAACTAACATTAAAATAAAACTGAGTTTTTTCACACTTAGAAACAGAGAAAAAATAAAAAGTACACAGTAAGATTCAGAGTTTCAACTCTGTTTCTATTTCTTCATGTATCACTCTGTGTATAATCATGATTACAAGATGTGTATATATAGTATTTCAACTAAGTTGTTCATTAAATTGTTAATTGAACTTTCACTTATACAAAACATAATTATTTACAGTCTGACAGAAGCAAAAATCGATACTGCCTTTTCAGAATTTAGATGTGCATTGCTGTCTTAATCAAAATGACTTTTCATAATTTAAATAATCTGGCATTTGTCAGAAAGTCTGGCGGTGAGTCAGTTTGCATCTTTTCAAAATTCTACGGTTAGCAATTTGACTCTTCACTGTTTCAGTGGTTGCAATCTGGGCGGTGATGCCTCTTTAAAATTGTTTCAGCTGGCGGTGGTGGAGTAATTAATCTGATTCCAACATTCTCCCCCTTAATTACTACACCAAAAAATAAAACATTATAACACTAACTTTCTGTTACAACTTACAAACTCCAATGTTTTTCCTATGAAGCTCAAACAATTCTTTTCCCAAAGGTTTTGTAAATAAGTTTGCAAACTGATTTTTTGATCTACAAAATTTCGCACTGATTTCATTGTCATTTATCAATTCTCTAATAAAATGATACCTTGTATCAATATGCTTACTTCTTTTATGAAAGACGTGATTTCTTGATAGTGCAATAGCTGATTTATTGTCATTCTGTTCATGCTGTAACTCGGAAAGAGTTCTTCTCATCCATATAGTTTGACATGCAATTGTTGTTGCTGCAACATACTCTGCCTCAATAGAGGACAATGTTACTATGGGATGCTTCTTTGATGCCCATGCTATTGATCCTGATCCAAAACTGAACACATATCTAGAACCTGCAAAGTCACTGTCAGTATATCCAATCAACTTAAAAATTGAATTTCATGTATACTGGATACCAAAATTTGTTGTTCCAGCAATATATCTAAGAATCCTCTTTCCATGTTGCCAGTGGGTACTCTTTGGCGATTCCATAAATCTTGAAATCAAACTTACTACAAATATTATATCAGGTCTTGTTGTAGTTAAGTACATGTGACTTCCAACCAGTGTCTTATACAATGTTGGATCAACCTTTGACCCATCATCCTCCTTACTCAGTTTTGTGCCATTTGCAATTGGAGCTACAACTGGCTTACAATTCAGCATTATGAATCTTTTCAATACATCATTTGCATACTTAGATTGACATATAAAAATACCATCTTCAGATTGTGCTACTTCAATGCCAAGGAAATATTTCATCATTCCTAAATCAGTCATCTCAAATTCTCTTTTCAAGGCTTTCTTGAAATCATATACAAAAATATCTCCAGTGAATATCAAATCATCCACATATAAGAAAACAATCAGTATTTTACCTTCTTGGTTTACCTTTGTATACAATGTTGGATCACTTGGACTTCTGTTGAATCCTTCACTATTCAAGTATTCATCAATTCTGTTGTACCAAACTCTGGGTGCCTGCTTCAATCTATACAATGCTTTCTTCAACCCGTAGACCTTGTCTTCTTGTCCATCAACTTCATAACTAGGAGGTTGTCTCACATAAACCTCTTCTTCTAAAGATCCATTTAAAAATGCAGAATCCTACATCCATTTGATGTACATACCATTTATTATGAGGAGCAATAGCTAATACCATTCTTACCATATCAAGTCTGGCCATCGGTGCAAATGTTTCATTATAATCAATACCAAGTTGTTGACTCAACCTATGAGCTACAAGTCTTGCTTTATATTTTTCAACATCACCATCAACATTTAACTTAGTTTTATACATCCATTTGACACCAATACAATTCTTATCTTCAAGAAAATCTACAAGATCCCAAGTATTATTTCTCTCTATCGCATCAATTTCTTCATCCATTGCTTTTATCCAAACATCCTTTTTAACAGCCTCATCAAAATCTATAGGATGACATCCTAAAAATGCAAAATTTGAAACTTGATCTACTTCTTCATTTTGTTCATACAATGCTCTTAAACTTCTAGTCTTCTGACCTCTAACTATGATCCTTAATTACGCTAAAGTAGGATTTAATTCATTGCTTACCTTTGATTCCGTTCCTTTCCATTCACCAATATTTGATTGTTCACCACCTTCATGAGTTATGGGCGTTCTGGTTGGTGTCCTTACTGCTGGTGTATGTGAAGTTGGTTTTCCTTCATGTGTGCCATGTTTATCTTCTTAATATTCTGCGTGAGGTGTTACAGCTTCCTCACCAACTAATTTATCAATGCTCCCATCCCATGCTTTTTCTTCCTTAAACAGTACATCTCTATTGATAACATACTTCTTGGTGATGGGATTATAAAGTCTGTATGCTTTAGATTCTTCACTATATCCAACAAAATACATTTTTGACTTCTGTCATCTAACTTTGTCCTCATATCTTCAAGTACATGTGCATAAGCTACACAACCAAAAAATCTTAAATGAGATATGTTGCTACACTTACCGCTCCAAGCTTGTTGAGGAACTCGATCCTTCATGCTTTTTGTTGGGATTATGTTCAGAATGTATACTAAACAAGTAACACCATCTCCCCGATATTCATTTGAAATATGCTTCTCCTTCATCATACTCTGAGCCATGTTCATAATGGTCTGATTCTTCCTTTTTGCTACACCGTTTTTCTGTGGAGTGTAGCGTGCAGTAAACTGCCTTTTAATTCCATGATATTTACAAAATTATATAAACTCATTTGACATATACTCACCTCCTCTATCTGATCTTAATACTTTAATAAATATGTTACTCTCTTTTTCAACCATAGCTTTAAAACTTTTAAATACATCAAACGCTTGAGATTTCTATTTCAACAAATACACCGAAGTTTTTTTACTGTAATCATCAATGAAAGTCATAAAATAAACATTACCAATCAAATAAGGTGTTTGCATTGGTCCATACAATCTATGTGTACCAGATCTAATGGCACCTTTTCTCTGCATGAAACTTCAGAAATAAATTTCTCGCTATGATGCTTTCCCAATATGCAACTCTCACATGAGCTTGTTGGCTGCTCAATACTGGGTAGTCCTTTTACCATCTTCTTCTTCTGTAGCAAATATAAACCACCAAAATGTAAATGGCCATACCTCAAATGCCGTAACCATTATTGATCTAAACTCTTAGTTTTATAAGCATTCAAAGAGTTAGTCAAATCATTTCTCATAGTCAAGGAAAACATTCTATTCTTTGTCATTTCTACTTTGGAAATAAACTCTTTACTTGGATACTTATCATAAATAGTGCATACCTTGTTCTTAAAGAACATTCTATATTCTCTCTCCATCAATTGTCCAACACTTAATAAATTACACATCAAACCAGGAGCATAATAAACATCATGAATATTTCTTCTTTTACCATTCTTTGCATACACAACAATCACACCTTTACCTCTAACTTTTACCTTACTGTCATTACCTAACTTCACTTCAGACTCAAAGCTTGTATCTAAGCTCGAAAATAATTCCTTATTTCCAGTCATGTGGTTGCTGCATGCGCTGTCCAAAAACCATATATCTTTTGAACTTTCCTAGGTGACATTACAAGTCAGAAACATAGGCTTTTCTTCATTTTCAGTCTCCTTTGTCATTGTCTGGATAACTTACTTAGATTTGCTTGCTTCTTCCAATACTTGTTAGAAAAATGCCCAAATTTCTTACAGTAAAAACATTGAACTTTAGATCAGTCACACCTTTGATTTCCTGGATGTCCTGTTGTGCTACTACTCCCCCTTATGCTAGGAGTACTCTGCTGTAACTTTTCTTCATTTTCAGAATCATTTCTGTTGTCACTATGACCAACACTTCATCCTCCTCTTCCTATGTTACTAGCTCTTCCTCTGCCTCTACCTATAGTAACATGTAACTAAGATTTAAAAGCATTTTCTAATGGAGTATCATCATACCTATTCATTCTTGATTCATGAGAAATCAATGAACCAGTCAGCTCATCAATGTGCATTTGACTGAGATCTTTAAATTCTTCAATTGGAACAACCACTGCTTCAAACTTCTTTGGCAAACATCTCAGCAATTTTTCAATCACACGCTGATCTGGGAGGTATTCACCATACTGTCATAGCTGGTTTACACCATTCATGACTTGTGTCATAAAACAATCAACAGTCTCACGAGTCACTGTCCTTCATATTTAGATTCTCAAAATCCCTTCTCAAATTCTGCAACTTAACATTATTCACCTTGGTCACACCTTGATAGCACGTTTCAAGAGTGTCCCAAGCTTTCTTCAAAGAATCAGCACTTGATATCTTTGGAAAAATAGATTCATTCAGGCCTTGTTGTTAGTAGCCATCTCAAATTAAATTCGAAAAACAATGAGCAAGAAAACTCAACCAAGATTTTAGACAAGAAAGAAAACTTAACCACACTCTGATACCACTTTGGGGAAGGCAAGGGAGTGTCGCTCTCCGCTTCAGCAACACTTAAAACTTCACTAACAGCTCAAAACGCCACTTATAGCACTGTCGCAGCTCGCACTCATAGCTGGCTATGACTTGTTGACAGAGCTCAGAAGACTCAATTAAACACCTATAGGATTGTTGCAGCTGGCTGTTACAGCTAACAGTACTCTACAAACGGTGTTCCAACTAGCTTTTACTGCTAACAGCAACTAACATGACTATTTCAGCTAGCTGTGACTGCTAACAGTCACCTACAACACACTCATAAGAGTATTATATCTCAGTATTTAACAAGTTTCACATGACCCCTGCGTCCATAAATTTAACACAAATATTCTACTAAATTAATAAATCACATTTACTTAAATAAAATCTAGCTGCTATAACGAACTAACATTAAAATAAAACTGAGTTTTTTCACACTTAGAAACAGAGTAAAAATAAAAATTACACAGTAAGCTTCAGAGTTTCAACTCTGTTTCTATTTCTCCGTGTATCACTCTGTGTATAATCACGATTACAAGATGTCTATACATAGTATTTCAACTAAGTCGGCCAGTGAATTGTTAATTGACCTTTCGCTTATACAAAACAGAATTATTTACAGTCTGATAGAAGTAAAAATCAGTGCTTCCTTTTCAGAATTTAGATGTGCATTGTTAGCTTAATCAAAACGAATTTTCACAATTTAAATAATCTGGTATTTATCAAAAAGTGTGGCAGTGAGCCGGTTTGTGGCTCTTCAAAATTCTGACGGTAAGCAATTTGACTCTTCACTGTTTCAGTGGTCGCAATATGGGTGGTGATGCCTCTTTAAAATTGTTTCAGCTAGCAGTGGTGGAGTAATTAATCTGATTCCAACAGTAACAAGCCAACACAAATATGAGAGCATTGTATTGTACATGATTACTGCACCATAAATCTGGAATTTTCCCCTTCTTCTTTTAACTTGCAAAAGTAGGTACTGAAATGTTTTCACTCAAAGATATAAACTATGGAAACTACAATCCAGAGTTGCTTCTTTTCCATATTGAACTCGACGGGGAAAATCTTGTCGTCTCCCTCTCAACGTTTTGAGTTAGGGTAACAATTTTTCTTATCTAGTACACTAGGGGAGTGCATTTTTTGCTTCGGTTTTTTTGGTGAAGTCTGCCATCTATTATGTTTTCCAGTGCTGGAGAACTTGACACTAGGGATCAAATGCTTTGTGTTGTTAGATGGTTTCCCCCCACATTTGTATCTACAGCCTCTTTGAGATGCCTTGGGAATTCCTGCAATAGTTTCATGGATGGCTTTCTTTGTCTTTTGAATGATGTCACGTTTCATGGTTGTTAAGTGCCAGCATGCCATCTCTACTACATGTCACTGGGCCTACACATTGGTTGGACCTTTGTGCTTTCCCATCAATCATTTTTCCTGCAATGTATTCCTACTTTAACCCTCTGTTATGAATTGCTATAATCGGTTGCATGCATTCTTTTATTAATCTTCTATGTGCTCTCGCCGCCCATCAACTATGTGCTACTTAGAATGACCCAAAAAATACCCATTCTGAGAATACCCTCTCTCCTCACACCCATGTGGATGTTACCAGACCACTGTAGTTGCACACTGGTCTCTATGCATTCTACCATTTTAAAAATATCTTTTCCCAAAAGAACATGCATGCCATATTTTCCTCCTCCTCTTGCTCTTGCGCATATGGTATTGAAGTCCAATTATATTTTTAACTTGTGCTTTTATATGGCATACAAATAAAATGGAGAGTAAGCATTCACACTTAGTTTAACTGGTGGACCCGAATCTCTCTTATGAGGTCGTGGGTTCAATTATGCTTGGGTTCATGAGAGGCAGGATTGCATTTCTTGTTATCCATTAGGTGGTTCTCTAGTGTGGGTTGAGCATCTAGCTTAGTTCCATTTAAATAAATAAATTTTAAGCTTGATGGTTAGCTTAAGTGGTTGAGAGCTACAAGTTGTAAGCAAAATGTCTCGGGGTCAAATCCTTGACTGGCTATGCATAGATATAAAAGGGCCTCACTTGATGTCCCCACCAGGGGTGGCCCCCCTAAGAATTCTTCTTGTGGACATAACAACTCCTCTGAGGTTGGGAACCACATTGAAAAAATAAAAATACAATGGAGAGTATTTTATTACTATCAGAGTCCAACAAAATTCTTGTAGGTGCAAGGTGGTACTTGAAAGAAAGAGCAGTTAATGTGTGTGGGGGGAATAATAAAAAGGTGAATTTTATGTAACACTCCAAAAATTCGTAAAAATTTAAAATTTTTCTTTATGACAACTAAAGCTTAAACATCCCCTATCGATGTTAGTTCCACATCTAACATTTAAATATTATAGACCAACTGAGAAGAGATCCTAAAGAATTCTTCATTTATTTGAAACACAAATGTTACCAACAACTTCCAAAAAGTGTTACAAAGTCAGTCTAAATAAATTAATGAGTTAGAGTAGTAAGGAAAAGAGATTTATTGTTTATTATTGTTATACCAAAATCCTGTCACCATCATGTGATAAGACATTTAACATACCTACTTTCCCTAAATCCCAGCTTCTGGAGTGGAAACTAAATGATTTTTCATAAATCTGTCATACAAATTCCTAGCACCGCACATGCCCCTTTATCCAGGAGCGGTACCCCTGCTTGCACCGCCCATGATCTGTGTTCCATAAGCGGTGCCACCGCCTGTTACCCTTGGTCCATAGGAGTTTATTACCAGAGCTGCTCTGTCATAGAAGGAGAAGCGTCGTACCCTGGGTAAAAAGGGAAAAAGAGAAGTTTCTCGAGGCTTCTAGATGATAAGCCTTGTGTACTGCCTTATCCCTACTGTTGTGGGTTGGTTGAGCTCAAGATCCCTCATCCTAGGATCTTAGAGGCCACCTCACCCACTAATTTCTCAACCATCTCTATCCATTAAAGCCCTATAAATATGAGCTCATATCCATGGTTGAGGGGAGAACATTGAAGGTATTGTTATGCTGTTGGATTGATTATTGGCCCAAGATCATTTGGAGAGAGCATAGAGAGCCAGAGTCAGATATTTTGGGGATGAAGAGCTGGTTTCATGGAGATGCATGTCAACACTAAGGATTGGTTGTAAACTTCTTCATATTTCTAATGCAAGTTGATTTTCTGTCCCATATATATTGTTGATGTTTGATTTCAGATATATATTGCTAGATTCCTTAGTCACTAGCATAGATTAGTAGATCATATTCTGGTTGCTTTGATCTGTTTCGTGTTGAGCTTGATTGTAGGTATGCAGGTGAACTGTCAAAGCCTTGTATTCCAGATATCTACAACGTCTAGGGAGAGTTATCAGCCTCTGTGATCTATTTGTTTTGGATCTGAACCATTCAGACCAGTGGAACACCTTGCTGTCCGCAGGAGGTGAAATATTCCAGGTAACAATTATCTAGTAAGTGTAAGGATCTAAAGGTTGTTTTCTTGTTCACTGAAGGGGCTTTTGGTTGTGCCTGAGGCTTATATTATTAAAGCTAATGCAGTCAAACGATGTTCTTGTTACAGGTCTTTTATAGGTAAGACATCTACTTCCAGTTTCCGGATCAAGATTAGAATAGTTCAACCATATATAAATTGCTAGAGAACTCATCTAAAGTTTATGATAAGTTATCAGTGTGATGTAGTGTAAAAAGAAATCACTAGCTCTTGGTTACTAACGGTACTAAAAACTATTTCATTTTCATATATTTTATACCTTGGAATATTATATTGGTTTAGGGCTTAGAAATTCTAAGTTCTAAATCTTTTTCATCATTTTTATTGTATAACATACATAAATTAACTATATAAAAAAAAACTTAGTCCAAGTATATAATTCTCCATGATGCATGTCCTTTATGCTTTGGCATGAACATTGAATTACTAAGAAAACCTATATGCTTAACTAAACATATGTAATATAAATCCAAAGTATTTAAATATTCCTAAACGCTACATGCACTAAATTTTTACCTTATCTAAACTCCAATATGTAACATACACTATTACCATAATAGACTTTTGTTTGCATGAAAACTTATCAAAACATAATTTATATGTTAGTAAAAACTCACATTTGTTTTGCAGAGTTAACGCATCTTTTAAACTATAGCTCAACCCAAAAATCATCCAACTAGTGGAATCCACATGTTAACAAAACAATGAAGGAGTTTTAAAGTAAACCCTAAGCATATATAACCGGTCAATACCCTAAAATATCGCTTTCATTTCATTATAGTTTTGCTAATTTTAAGTGGAGAGGAGGGTAGAACCGATAGGCTCTCGACCTTCTCTACCTCTAGAGCAATAGTGGTGTTCCAGTCCAAAAAAAAACCTTCACCAGTATGGAATTGTATCACTTGCCAAAGTACAAAAACTCCGAGCTAACATGAAGGCAACCTGGGGTTTATACAACGAGTGGAAATTTGCCTTCAGTCGTGGCGAATGTCGATTTTAAGTTCTAGGTTGTTTCTCTTCGGTGAACAGAAGGGTTTATATCTTGACGTTCGAGTTGAGGTTACTTTGGTAAGCTCCAGGGTCAATTAACATTTTCTTCATCACGACCGTAAGCTCATGAATTTCCAAAGTAAGTTTTTTTTTATTTGTTATGTGTATTATAAAAATTATTCGTGTGGCTACTTTGTTCTTCTGAAAGAAATACTCCAGCTCAAACTACAGTGCTTGAATATGGTTTTAAATGTTTTTGGACGTAGGTGGAAAGCTTGCTCAAACGCACAGTCGAAGGTGCAAACAAAAATTGTAAACTTCAGGAAATTCGAGCCGCAAGGGATCAGTACGAAAATAGCTCGAGTAAGCCTCAGCTTTAAGCAGTAAAGTGTAGGATTAAGATGACGAGGGTGTAAAGAGATTTTACTGCATTGAAGAGGTGTTTTTACGGCAGTGTCTATTGTTTTAAAGCTTTGATAAATTAAAAATCCTTATGGCTTTAGGACTGTTTAAAATAGGTTTTTTTTTTTTTTTAATAAACGAAAAGGTTTTTGAGAAACTTGTAGTAATTTCAATTTTTTTTTTTTAAATTAGAAGGTGAAGGATTACTTCTGCCTCAAGCTTATATGGAAGAAAAGTGAAAAATAGCTCTAGTTTTTAATTTGGGACTTACGATTCCAAGTCTAGAATGGCATTACTGTATTTAAGGGTTTTCTGTTTGGTTTTAAAAAAAACAAGGCACTGTGTGGAAAAAGTCCATTTTCTTTTGAATAAAAACTCTATTAAAAGAAAAGGAATCTTGGAAATTTGTTTCAAATTCGGTATTTAATTCGTAAATTTAGTTATTACTAAAATAGATTGTGTGTCTATTTGTAAAAGATAAATTAGGTTTTTTTTATTAAGGATTGTTATTTCTTTTTCTCTAATATTGAATTTATAATAAATTTTGTTTAAAAAAAAGATGTTGTAATTACCGGTCTGTGCAAAACCATTGGGGTGAAAAAATAAATTTCTTTTTTTTTTAAAGTGATTCCGGCATAAGTTCCAAAAATTCGTTTTAAGAAAGTGATTCCGGCATACTCAGATATGGCACTCCTTGTTCCGAGCTTCCCTCATTATCTTATATATATATCCCTCTCCCCAAAATAGCTCAGAGGAGGGGCATTAATAAGCTATATAATATAACTAATCAACTCAATCCATCACTCAGATGAATAAGTTGTTAGCTCCATCGGTGAGATAGAGATCAGTTGCAACTATGGACCCAAAAGATCAGTTGCTAGCTCCGGCCTATCAGTATATCTCCGGTTGCATGTTTGGTGCGTGCTTTCAGTCATAAGCCATAATCCAATCTGGTTGTTCAATTAGTTGTAGTTTCCAATCCCAACTACGAATGAAATGTCTACTGTCATCGGATGGATGCTATGCCCTCAGCTCCTTGCTCCGCTCTGTGCTATGCTCTGACAAATGGAACCTCCGCTCTGTGCTCCCCTCTGGATCGACACTCTACTATATACCGGATCTCTATAGGGGGCCTCAACCTATTCTGGATATTGGGAGTAAAGATGAATTCTTTATCTTTGAGAGAAAAGTTGGATAAATAGTTTGTACTTACCATTTTTATGGTTTTGTCTACCAAAATAATTTTTATTTTGTAACACTACTTGTTATTTTTGTTGTTTGGCATTTATAGTATTTAATAAAACTAGTGTTCTTTGTTAACTTTATTATTGTAATAGATTACTAGTAAAATTAGTTTTACTATCACATTCACATTATAATGTCCTTAACTTGTATTTATTTCTGTAATGTGTTTATATTTATGTAACTTGTTGAATTAGGGTTTATATTTACTAACAGTTTATGTAATTAGATATGGGTTAAGTTATAATAAGAGATTTAGTAAGTTAAAATAAATATAGTTTTACAAGTACGGTATTAGTTTTTTTTTAAAGATTTCTTACTGTTGAACTATTATGAAGTACTACAATTAGTACTCATTTGGAGATCACAGTAATAGGATAAAGGTTATTTAAATACCTTGTACCACAATCTAATAATATCTATTTAACCTAAACTTACTCATAAATTACTTCTGTAATGCTCCTATATATTTAGTATATAAAAGAATTATATAAGCTAATAGGTTAGGTAAAATCCTAACCAAATATACTTAGAGTATAACTATTTTATTCAAAGAAGACTCAATTATCTAACTCAAGTATAATCATTCTCATTCTTTTTAATTACCTGTTGTACTAGAGCACTACATTTTTGGATGTGTGGAAAAATACAGCAAGAGTTTTTTATCCTCAAAACAAAAATATGCTAACCCTAAACCTTTCGTTCGGATATTCTTAAACCAGAAATTTTTACTTCTGAAATAAAAATAGATTTCACCATCTAATTTTAGAAAGAAACTATCAAATTATAACAGTAAATCAAAACATAATTTCATTCATTCCAGTGCTATCGATTGCATAACATAAATAAAATAACTATTAGAACCTGAGAATTATAGAGGAGACAACAGCCTAAGGAGCGTGTTCCACCCAATCAATTCATAAAGATAGATTAGCTGCTCATCTTAGGACCCCCGAGCCTATCCACTGGTCCACCTGGTTGAAAGCACTGGGTGAGAGAATGGGAAATAAACCCACTGCAAATCCAAAGAAGTAATCAACAGTATTACTTCTTCCTTCTGCAGCAAGATCTCAACAAATCAGCTGCACTAGTTCTGTAAAAACAACTTTCACACTCAAACACTTCTTCCTTTCCCCTCCATCGAATATCTTATGCACAAATTTCAATTCTCAAATTTCACTAGTAAAGATTGAACAACCCCCTGCTGAATTTGATGGGTAATTATAAGCATGCCAAGGTATTTTGGTCAGTTTTTCATTTAATGAGCCACCTGCTCTTGTTCCACTTTCTTGGGGAACATGACCACAAAAATAGGGAAGTTGCCTCTTGCAACAGCTAGAAATGGTTTGAGGATGCTTCCAAGTGTCAATTTGCTTTCACCCCAGTCACCCCAGTAGACACTCATTTAACAGCCTCCTTAAGTTGTTGTCTCATATTTTATTTATTAATTAATAAAATATTCAGCATAATTAATTACAATCATCCTTGACCCCACTTGGTCAATAATCACAAAATTTATAATAAAATTAAAGTATAATGTCTTCTTAAACATAAAATGTTTTTTGCAATTTGCACTACAACAAATCCTGGAATTAGCATCCCATTTAGTGTCCCTTTTTAGTGTAATATTTTTTTACATTGAGTGGTCAAACTAGACGCTAAATGGGATGCGTCATGGATAAAACTTAAAGTGTCTCAAAAAATGTCTTTTTTTGCTTCCTAAATAGCATCCTTTATGACATCCAAAATAGCGTCTCTTTTTTTGCTTCCAGAATAGCGTCCAACTTTGCTTCCTAAACAACGTCAAGGTTTGCTTCCAGAATAGCATCCAACTTTGCTTCCTAAACAAGGTCGAGGTTTGCTTCCTAAATAACGTCCTATTTTGCTTCCTAGCGAGTGTCTGGTTTTGCTTCTTAAATGACACCCCTGTTAGCACCATATTTGCATCCTTAATAGCACCATGTTAGAATCTAATATTGCATCCATTTTTTCTACCACTTTAGCATCCCATTTTGCACCGTGTTTAACTTCCAAATATGTGCCAATTTTCGCTTCCAAATTTGCACCAGTTTTTGCTGCGTTTTTGCATCGTGTTTTGCTACCAAAATGACGCCAAATATTTCTTCTATTGTTGCACCATATTTTGCTTCCTATGTAGCACTATGTTTTGCATTGAAAGTAATGTCTTATTTTGCTACCATATCAACTCCATGCTTGGCTTCATCATTAGCGCCACGTGTTGCATCCTTTTTAATGCCTAGTTTCGCATCTCTCATGTTTTGTTCACTAATTTAGTCATTTTTAGTAATTTTATATACGAGTTTTGGTCATTTTGTTTAGTCACCTATCTCTTATTTTTTGCTTACTAATTTAGTTGTTTTTAACCGATATTATAATATCATTAGGGCATGGAGGAATCGAACCACCAACCTCCTGCTTGTAAGGTAGACACTCTTCCATTCAGCTAGAACCCTTTAAGAATTTGGGAACCTAACTTACAGAGTCCTCTATAATGGTAAAAAGGATCAGTACACAACTTTGAGTATCTAATGGTCCACAAAGGATGATAGATTGTATTATCCTCAACATGGGATTGATTGCGTTCCTTAGTTATTTGTATATCATTTTCCTATGATTGTAAATTTTCTATCATTACAGTACCAACATTTGCAGCTTGTGAGTCAGTAGCATCACCTTTTTCCTATGATCTAGTGGTATCCTGGGCTTAATCTACTTGAGTGTCATCAACTGGTTGAGCCCTATATAACTGAGAAACAAAATTATCCTCAATTCCTAATTCTATTGTAGTGCCACTCATTCCTCTAAGTTGCTGACTATCATCAACCCAACTACTCAAACGATTTATTGGTCACCCACTTTGAAGTGTTCAATAAATAGTGTCTAAATGGGATGGAGCTGAAGTAATTTCAATATTACTCTCTGCTACAACCCTATCATTCTCTGCAATCATAGACACATTACATTATATATGTCCTTAAATTATGAACTCTAAAGTTCGAATCCATAAAATGACATGGTAATACTCAATCCATTCAAAACCCTGTGTCACTTTTTGAAGAATTTTTTGAACTAGATAACATAGGGTCTATTCTCCTTGGAAGGTGATTGAAATTTGAGATAGAGAGACCTAATAAGAGTTTTGGAGTCCCATAATATTGTAGCTTTGCGAATGCTCTACTCTCACAATAATGATAGGCCTTGGAGTAAATCTAATGCTTCTGCCATATTATTAGAAGTGATGCCAATTCCCCATGCAAACTCAATGACTTGTTTTCCTTTGGGGTCAAAGACAAACCCCCTTCCCACCAAAACACTTGACACCCTTGGTAAATCGACTTAGTTGCAATCCCACAAAGTAGAAACTTCTAAAAGTAACATGCCCACCTAATTAAAATTCTACTATGCAGTGAACCATCAGCTCAACTGATGGCAATTGTCAATGAGTTAAATGACAAATTATTGTACTTTTAATATAGGAACAAAATGCAACCAAACTATAATTGGTTAGTATTTAAGAATCTGGAATTGTACTTGGATCGGTAGAAAAGGCTGTTTTGTAAATGCGTGGATAGCAATAGAGGTTTAAAAATTAAGACCAAGTATTGTATAGTGACTACCTAATGCTCTGTCAAACAATCAGTTTTTGATGAACACATATTATTATGCATATTATGTATCATGTATGAACACAAGTTATGTTTCCAAAGAACCTAAGATCTGACATATTTTACTTGTGCCTTCAGTTTGGAGTTCCAGGTGACTTCAACAAGATTGATGCTAATATCGTATGCAACCACCAAAGTGGCAATGTCTCTGACATATCTTGAAGTCAATAGGAACTTAAAAATATCCATCATTCCCATCTTTGGTTTCTCCTGTAAAAAGTACAAGAGGTTGAGTTAAAGAACCTAAAATAACTTATGTTCTTAACATAACACATTTGAAAAACTGCAAGAAATTAGAATATAGATATACCTTCTTAATACGAGCTTCTCCCTTGGGAATTGTAGGATCATCCACTACAAATTTATTTACGCACTAGTAGATTCCACATATTGTAAGCCCCAGCAGCACCAAAATGTGCATCATTCCCTTCAAAGAGATTACCCAACCATCCACACCAAGCCCAAGATTCTTACGCATATGGGAGAAACACTTCACAGTTCTCCCTGAAAAAATCAAGGCTACATTGGTTCCTAGGCCAAATAAAGGGTAGAAATGCTTTGCTTCATCCACTGTTGTAATCTGCAAACATCCCCAAATAGATCATCCCTTATATTGGTACAACTTGTATCCATTTTCATTTTCAATATAGACTTGTTTTAGATATAAATCCAAAAAACCAGCGTCACCCATCCATAGAAATGAGTTGCAATTACTAAAATGCAACTCAAACTACAGGACATAATAATATTTCGAAATCTCTTTCTACTTTAAACAACTCTGAAAAACTTGCGCCATCTTCTGCAATAAATCCATCCACAAAACAACTCATTCTATTTTTTTCGGAATAATTTTCAATTTTTCGAACATAAGCCTATTAGTAGTTGCATTGGAATACTAGTGCCTTACAAAAATTGTACAATAAGCCTAATGTGAACTGCTCTACTTCATAAGCTAAGGTGCATACTTTATTACACTCACATATTCTACTGTATCATGCTATGCCTATATTTTTTACTTTAAAAACATTACAATACAACATTTATGCTCTGATAATAGACATAGTCTCTGAGAATACTAGTGTGTTTATACCACAACATTACTTCCCAAGTTTAATTTGTGTCAAATATATGCCACTGTAATGTGCATCGAACACCAATATGTTTATACTAACATACATATCAAAGACAACAACCAAATCCACAAGTGAGTGCTTAAACAAATTCTTAATGAATCTCTCTCATCAATTCAATCAATCAATTCTTTATCAAACTCTCAACCCTTTCATTATCACCACTAGACCAAAGAAATCCTTTTTAGACCATAGCTCAACACTAGACCAAAGAAATCCTTTTTAGACCATAGCTCAACACTAGACCAAAGAAATCCTTTTTAGACCATAGTTTAAAATGAATTTTTATTTAGAAAAGACTTTAAAGTGTTGATTAGGATCTTATTGGCCAAGATAATCGAAGACCCACCCTTCCAAAATGATCCTGATGAGTTGTGTTGATAGATGAACGATCAGCCCTAGAAAGAGTTAGCCAAGGGCTTTATTGGGTAGTACTATTCATTCAGTTTCCTTCATAGTTCTTTAAGTGGTCATTTTATTTCAAGTTTAAGTTATGGCCATTTAAACTATATGTTTTGGTTTAATCCACCATTATCTTTGGTAAACCAAAATCTATTGCGACAACTAAACCGTCCGAGAGTGAAAGATGTTGTTCTCCCAAATAAATCCAAATATAAAATAGTTTGAAACCCATAATTAAAAATCGAGCTTTCAGAACTCTGCACTGCATAAATCGTTCTAAGTCTACATAGAGGAATGGATCTGATCACAACTTCATCCAGGCCATATGATTGAGTAATTATCTGCCAGCCTTCTAGGTCTTGGAATCCTTCCACTGAATAAGCATCAACTTGTATATTAGTCCAAACTCCATATCAACTAGGAATCTGTAATTGGCTAGAGTAAACTATTCATTATTTCATTTTTAATGCCTTTATAATTGCATGGCAATGGCCGAATGGGATACATACATGAAATATCTGGGAACTTCTTGTTGCAATTCTATATTTGAGTGTGCATTAAGGTGAAAAAATGATTGCAGGAAAAAGGTTGCATGGAATATTTTCTAAAGTCTCAGCTCAAGAAATGCCTAGAAAAGTAGAGACTAGATCTTAGGTTAGATTTCTGTAAGACATAACTTGTAGATTGAGTGAATATCAGTCATTACAGGTCTCAAATATTTATTTGTGCCCCCAATCTATGCCAACCAAATCAATTAGAAAGCAACAGTGGACTACAACTTAGAGTCTTAGACTAAACTAAAATTCAAATCTGTATGCTTTAGAAAATAATAGCTACATGCGCATGCCTTAAGAATCGATATTCATAGGGATAATGCATTTTTGTTCAAATAGACCTTACGTTTTACAAGATTGTCCGAGCATAGTATTTCATCTGATACTTTAAATATTATTATATTAGTCTTGAAAATTTCTTTATTCTTTTGCTAATATTGGACATCTTTACGTGCTATATAAAACTGAATTGACACTAACATAGGAAAATGCCCTTTTTCTTAAGAAATCATAATATCTTTCTAAATGGAGGCCAAGTCTTTTTTGTTTTGACTCTTGAGTGATTGTCACACAAGCTTCCTATACCATTGTCTTTAACTCAGTTCAAAAGGATGATATTTGTTATTATCAATAAATTCAATTGTTTCCGTCATTTATTGAATATGAACTTATGCACCAACACTTTCCAATCTCTGAGAGGAGAATGCTTATTCTTATTTCTTTCATGGATGTCTTGTTTTTTTTATTATAGAAAAGGGATTATTTCTTTCATGGAAATTTCTTTTTTATGATAGAAAAGGGAGATTTTATATACTTACAATATTGTCTCCTCCTGAAAAAATGTCTCTATCAAGAAGCTTTGCAATACTTGGCAAAAATCTTGTAGTAACTTACCACCAGTAAAGCGTTGCCTAGAACTACAACAATGGCTATTAGGGAAGGACTGATGGTGGCGGTGGCGTAGTTGTGTTTGGTGGGTCCTTTACTTATGGCTGCATCTGGTGGCTCTTTTTCTTTAGATTCATAAATGTAGTGTGCCTTTTAGTTTCGTTGTTGTAATGAAATGGATGAGTTGGAGAAATTCAAGTCACAGAAGCAATTAGCACAAATTATGTCTCTGGATTCCAATGCATCTACATAGCAAAACACACCAATTGTGTATTCAAATTTAGATGTGTCTGTTTACAAAGTAGAAAGGAGCAATTATGGAGCAAACAATAGATTTTATTTGGAAAGTGGCATTCAGGTCAATGAAACAGAGGTTCCTTTTGCCAAAAAAATGTTTGGAAGAGTTGGGTATAGTGGGTTACGCATAATTCAGAGTGTTAAGAGTTTAGAAGGTGCACATTTAGGGAACAATTCCATTCAATGTGGGTCTGTCCAAGGTAAAGAATCTGAGATGAGATTTCCATTTCATCACAATGCACTGATAGATGGTGTTGTTCTTGTTGTTGCAAAACAGTCTCAGGGTATTAGTTTAGCAAAGGCAATAGATACAGATAAGCTTAGACATGGTAACGGAAAGACTACCTTGATATCCCTTTCTCTTAAGGCATTCCTTGCTGCTCTGCTAGGAGGCCTTGGAGGTTTTTTCCAACAGGATCCCCATCCAAACTCATCTCTACCTACTGAAATTTCCTTTGGACGGGATTGCTCTGGAGGAAAACTCTTGGCCAATTTATTTAACAGATATACTTCAAACCTATATATTTGTTGAAAATACATAGATGTAATTAGTTACTATGTTCGTGGAGAATGAAGGATAATAAACCCACTACAAAATCATAAATAACACCACTACAAATTCAGAGTGAATTGATGTAACTACACAAAATTGATGAGAAAACTGCAAATCACCTCAGACAAAGCGTATTCATGGTGTGCTAAACTCCGCAAAATGATGGAATAGACTACCCATTAGGAAAATATACTCCATGGGTACAATTTTCATGAGTCTTTGAGTTGCTTAAAGTAAAACCAACACATTCTAAACTTCTAAATCAAACTAATATTGAATCACAGACACCTAGCCCCGGTACTGCCAAATGTTATGGATTTCTTCTTTCACAATTTTGATTATAAAAGCCCTATATTAGAAAACAACTGGAACCTGACCCAGTAATTTCCAAATTGTAGTGACAACAGATATTTCTCTCATGTAAGCAACTTAGGTAGCCTTGGGATCTGTACCATGTCTACGAATAGATCATGGATGTTATCTAAACTGCTACCATATATGTTGCTATACAAACCTGCATTAAATGCACGATTCCTACTGCTGCTGTATAGACTAACTGTGTGCACTCTGGTGCTATGCAGAAGACTTTCTGAACCAAACTAGGTAAAATCTAACATAACATTCAGATCCATGCAGACTTGCTGATAACCAAAAGCTAAATTAGTCTTCATGAAATATTATGTCGTGTTGAGTTAATCAAGCAAATCAGCAATCCGCAGAAATGGATAACAGTTCTGGATCGTTATCTTGTTCAGAGCCTTTTAATCTGTGCAAGTTATCCACTCTCTGTGTTGCTTCTTCCGAATGATTAGTGTTGGAGATTCACAAGTTGCAGTACTAGGCCTGATTTTTCCATATTCCAGTAATTAATTTATTTGATGCTCAGTCTATGAGTTCCACAGGTGTGGTTTTGTATGCAGGGTAATTCAGTAAGGATGAATCTAAGACCCAATCAACATAATGTTGTATGCCTCGAAATAGTAGGAACCACTTGGGTCCTTAAAAAACATCAGTGTAAGAGTCAATGACGGCCTGAATATGAGATGGAGGATACCTGCCTTTGTTGTCCTTTGGAAAACCACACAAAGCATCACATACTTATTCAAACTAGCATGTTTAACAGTTCGCCTACTAGAGAGAAAAAAATTAGCATAAGAAGTTATGTTTGTACAATGTAGACCTTACCATCTTTGTGAATTATGTAGGTTTTGTGATACCCTTCATAAACTGCTCTTCCTTCATATTGGTAAGGGTTTCCTGCAATGACATTCGGTATCCCAACAGTGGAGTCACATCATAGTCCATGAATTCCTCAAAAAGGGATGATGGCAGGTAGTTGAACAACTTTGTGTGATCAATGTGGTTTACTTGGAATCCTTGACCCATCCAAACTGGTATGTCCTAAGATGATATGAAATTGGTATTTTGACATCCTCTACCAACTTTTGGAAATACCAAGTTCTTTTGGCAGTCATTATCATCAAGGATTATGTAGACTAATCTATTTTTTATCTTGAAGTTTTGTGTGAACAGAGTTTCCTAGTTGTTGGCAGAGTAATCTCTCACAATCAAGTTTAGTTAAGAATCAATGGAGATTGGAATAATAACATCAAGTCATCAACATCTAAATCTCCAGCTTCTTATTGTTATTCAACAAGTAGGGCCTTGACTTACTTGGCTTCTTTAGATAGTAATGTGTGACCCTCTTCATTGGTATGAGAGCACATAACTTCTTCTTGCCATTGCCAGAAAGAGTTGTGGAACTATATTCTCCTTTATTCTATCTGCTTTTGGTGGTTACCTTTTGAGTGGATCGATTAGCCTTCAACAACTTAGCTTCAATCTTGGAAGCTAGTTGAAAAAACATGCTCCAGTAAAGAAATCAGGAAGAGTTCTGAATCTTTTCTAATGTTAGGATGCGAACTTGAAATGAATTTGATGCATAGGGTATCCTTGGGTTATTGTACCTCAATTTTGATAAATAGCTTGTTGAAGACCTCCATGAACTATTGGGAAGTATTACCAGGAAGTTGTTAGAGGGATAAAATTGCTTCCTAACGGCTGCTTTTAAATAATCCTAGTTCCTGATAGATTGTTGATTTGAGGATGCCGAGGTATTATTGTGAGTCTACCACCAATTTATTTCAAAAAGTGTAACTTCTCTTACTATGATATATAAGAGTCGACCAGCCATAACATCTGATATTTCCATGTACGAGTTAAATTTCATTGAAAAAATTAATTCACATATTGTTCAGGAAAAAATGATCAGGATACACTATAAAGTACAACAGAAGAAATATAAGATGGCACAGTAAGTCATTTTAGTAGATCAAGTGTGCATGCTTGGCGAGGATAGGACCCTAGGCATGTAAAATAGTTAGAACCATGTGAACTGCAGTAAGAAAAGATCAGATTAGATTATATAAAGTTGTGTATTGTGTGTGTTGTTGTAAAGAGATGAGACTATTTAGTTTTGCCAAACTTCAGGATGTGTGCTCTTTCTTTAATTCATTACTGCTTTGAAGTTTTATTTTTGCTCTGTTTTAAAGGTACAGAGAAAGAGGACTTTATGCTAGAGATTGATTATGGGAAATTCGGATCATGTTTGATGAAAGCTTAAAGGAGTCTGCTGAGAAAGTACATTTTACAAAAAATTATAATATCCCAGGAGCAACTGATGAGGAAAATGCAGAATTACAAGTGAATTTGGAAGCAATTGATGATCCTAATGGTGCAATGACTACTATTTTCACTAGTGCACCTAATGCTACAACCAGTGCTGATATTAGTCTTACATGATTATTAGATGAGTCCCTTCACTATGAGACTTTCTTCTCTATCTTAGAAAGTGAAACTCAAAATAATGGAAGGCATTACGCTCGTTTATCAATCTCAGATGACTTGACAAAAATTTTAGTTAAAAAATCACCACCTACAACTTACTTGGAGCTTATATTGCACCTTTTCAAGGTACTAATTTTTCCCTTAACAAGTAATCTAAATGTGACAAAGTGTGAATTGAAAAGGGCGGTAAATATTGCACTAGATACAGCCAAGGATATTGCACCATATTTGACCATTTTAACTGACTATGTGATATTTTCATTTTAACAAACATTTACACACTATTGTTGTAAGTGACTGTCACTTATCATGTTTTGGGAGAAAGACACCATGCACTGATATTTTTGTATTTACATTAACAACTCATTCGTGACATCAAATGCATTAAGTAAAATCAAATCTAAACATATCAAATATGAGAGAGTTCACATGCCTGGGAATAAAGCACTGAAATGACTGAGTAAATAACTTGGTGTGCCCATAAATGCTGCTATAGCTATATCATCTCCACCATAGTTACTTTTTCACCAAGTGATGAATTAAAGTGTTGTATATTGCCTTCAAAATGTCTAGATGTCAATACAGGAGACACCCTTCACAGGGCAACGCTTCTACAGGTTCAGTTCACTTAATAGTGACAGTCTCTTCTGTTACATGACTTGGAGGTATTACCCATCAGAAAGAATTCTTAAAGATTCCAATATTGCAAGCAATCATCCAGATCACACAGAAAGACATCTCCTTGGTTGGCTGACTTACTATCAGATTAGGCAAGTCAATCATTCTCTGGTTGGCTTCTAAGTAAGGCTAGTCAGGTTCAACCGATCGGTTGGAGGTTTTAACTCGCCCTGGGGTTTTGCCTAAGCGGCTTATGGTAAGTAAGGAGTCATAGAAGTATCAGGAACTAGATTCAACTACCACGTTGAGCAATGAAAGCATCCAAAGAGATGAAATTTCATTATCTTTCGTACACTTTGCCGGCCTCAACCCCTCCTGTGAACAGATCTCCTCCACTCTTCCCTATGTGTGGCCTCGGCCTCTCCTATGAACATATCTCCTACACTTTGCCCTACTTTTCCCTATGTGTGGAATCCACCACTCTTGTGAATAGATCTGTTTATTAGATCCAACGGAACTTTGATTTGATCACAATGGAGAATAAAAAATAACAATGGAGGTTAACAATATGAAATGATCAGGGAAAATCCAAATGGGAAATGGGGAAATTGGGTTCCCTCTCAAAATTTTGCTTGTTTAAAATTCCCTCAGATATTTCAAGTTTGCCACCAAATTTAGCATCCTTTCGAATATTTAGGGCCATGGTCACACCATTTGCGCTGTAAAGAGAGCCACCAATATTACACAAACATAAACCAACGGATATGACCATTGGTTTTATGCATTCGTAATCTAATAAGATTATTTCAATGTTTTAAAGGGGAGAATAAACTCTATAGCTTGCTTTCCCCAAGAAACTTTAAATAAAATGGAGTATGACATTAAATGAGATTATCTATTGTGAGAAAATAATTTAGGACAAGACACCTTGTCTAAATATTTATGTGGAATTGCATTAACCCTAAATCTATATATTGCAATTGGAATGAGAGTTCTGTTGCAGCTGCAACAATTTCCCAAAATTCTAAAAAATTTTAGGACCCTCCTTTGCTTGAGTTAGTTTGATTTTTCTTCCTGAAATTGGTTTAAGAACTTTCAGAACGATTTTGCTTACGCTTGGATTGAGCTACCCATTGGGTTGATTTTTCCTCTGACGCCTGAAATTTTGGTCTATCTTTTTCGCTGCCCTTAAGCGCATTTGAAACATGATGAATCGGAGGTTATCTTGGTTTTAATCTTCCACCGTTGCGGGTGGAGTTTTTCTTTGGTCTTCCGCCATTGCGGATCGAATGTAATTCCAACTTCCGACCCTTTGGTTTTTCCACGTCGGATGCTTTTTGGTTCCGCATCGGAGGTGCTTATGTTCTTTTCTTCCGCCGTTGTGGGTGATTTCTTGTTTGACTTCGATTTCTTTCCTCCCGTCCCGATCGGAAGCTTTTGGGTTTTGTCATGATTTTTTCTTCCACCATTGCGGATGGATTTAAGCTTTCATCTCCCAATTGGAAAACCGTCCGATGCCCAATCTTTAATCGCTACCCGATGTATAACCAGAGCGGAGGCTTTACGATCTTTTCTTCCACCGTTGCGGATGGATTTAAGCTTTCATCTCCCGATTGGAAAACCTTCCGACGTCCGATCTTTTGATTATTTCCCGCCATGCATGTTTCCGCAGCTGAGTCCACGCTTTGGCCGTCCGCCGTTGCGGAAGGAGCAGTGCTTGGCCTCCCTATCCGGAGTTGGTTCCCGTCCGATCCATTAAGTTTTCCCGCGTGTGGGCCATATCTATATATTCACGGGGAGGCAAGGTATTATTCTATCGTTTATTTTTCTAACTGCTGTGCCCGTCGTTGTCGTGCTGTCGCGCTCTCCTATTTGCGGTACACTCAGTACAGGTGTCTTCACCGGGAAGCTTTCCAAACCTCTCCACGTCAGATACATCCGAGCCAGGTAGGTTTTATTCACCTTCTCCCGTTCCGTTGAAGCATTTGATAAGGTTTTGTGTGGACAGTTTTGGTTGTGGTAGTTTGTTTTTCCCCGGCCATATTCCTTTTCCGTTTCTTGACGCCTATATAGGTAGGGGGGGTTTTTAATCTTGACTGTTAGCGAGGCGTTTTTAACCCACGGAATAATTATTTGGCCCGCGGCCTTGTTTGCAAACCCCACGCGTAGAGATGGGGGTTTGGTGCAGACGGCCGTTACGCCGTCTGCACCAAGCTGCCCCGGGTGGTGATGATTGTGCAGGAGGGGGGGGTTATATGTGTTTTTCTGCAGTACTCGTTGTTTCTCATCACAGTTGTGGCCTTTCATTTTACCCGCTTCTTCGAACTTTTGTTTTGCCGCGCCATTCTGTGCACCATGGTTTGACACTTTAGCCGGTTGGAAGGGATCTGCTGCAGTTTGTAGTTGATAACCATGAGCGCATGGGCATAAGCACCGTTGACATCGCTTGTAGTTTCCCTTGCAATCCCGCGCAGCCCATTTGTGCTCATTTGTTTAAAACCCTAGCCGGTTAGAAGGGATATGCGCTGTTTTAGTTTGTTAAGCAGGAATCTCATGGGTAGTGGTTTTAATCGAAGCACCATTTGCAGCAAGATGACAGTAATACCCGCAGAAAGAGAAATTCATAGTCAAATTAATGTAAATATCTTTCCGCGAGCAGCAAGAGCCCTCGTCATTTTTTATTCCTGCTAAGCTATATGGTTAAGGTGTTTGGTGGTGGAAAACATAAGCGACTCGCACAGTCGTACTGCGTATAGCTACTTTCAATCAGTTTCTTTAACTGCTATGCACAGACTAGATTACCGAGCACCGTGCCTTGTATTTTAATGGTTCTGATAGTCAGGGCATTTTTAGGCTGTACATGCATGCATTTGTTCCACTACTTGCTATCACATTAAACACATGAAAATGGCACATTGCATATGGATGTAGTTTATTGCAGTCTAGAAGATGGTTGATGGAATGATTTAATATTATGCAGCACTATTTTGTATCATGCTAAGATAGTGTGCATTTGGTTGTAATAGTCCTGTTATTCAGGCCAGTCAGGTTATGTAAGCTTATATCTTAGTTTCATCGACTAGTTGCTGTCATGGTACACATAGAAAGAATAAAATGTTGCACAGTGTCTTGTGAATGTCTACAACTTGAATTGCTTAATGTCACAATGTTATATATGGTAGGAAGAATCCACCATGTCCAAGAGGCAGAAGAAGAAGGCCCCTGTGGTCGAAGAAGGACCAGAAGTAGAAGAGGTCACAAAGACCGAGTACATATATGAAGACACTCAATGTGTTTTTGGAGTTGAACCTGAGTACAAATGGGGTGAAATATATAGATTGATTTCCCGTAGGGAGGTTCTCGACATGGGACTCGAAGAAGAATCCATCTATGCTAACATAGAGAAATCTTCTCTCATGAAAGTTGCCACCAGACTAGAGCTGTTCCCATGCTCTGAGGTAGTTGGATGGATTCTGCCCCGAGTAGACACGACTACAATGATCATGGGAAATGTTGAAGGACAGGGCTATGCTGCATTTAGCCCTGGATATGTGGCGTTAGCTTATCACCTACCAGAAGCCCAGGTTTTCTTATCCGATGATTGGCTGAACAACATTAGAATGGACCTGGTGGAAACTCTTAGGAGAATGATGTTGCAGAGAAAGCATTATCGACACAGACCGACCAGTGAGTATGATACAGCGAGCTTGAGGGATCCCTACAGATTCATAGCCTTGATGCTAAACAGAATATTTGGGAGAGCTCATGGAAAACTCTTCAAACTTGAATGGATACCAATTATTTTTCATGTGGCAACTCAAGGCATAGTCTTCAATTGGGCCAGCATGGTGTCCAGCAGTATTTCTTCTTGCGTGACCTCAGCCTTGGAGGGAGAGTCCAAGAAAATATCGAAGTTTTACATGAGTTCAATATTAATAGACTGCATATTGTGCAACCAGGCTTTCCCCTGTCTCAGGTGCATCTGGGACAGGGAAACAATTCCTGTTTATGCCACTTATAGACCATTGTGGGCTCACCAGTACCCTAGCCATTACAGAGAGGTCTGTGAGCACTTCATTATGCCTCTGTACACACTCATTTTCTAGAAGGAGTGTGACTGTATGTCGGAAGAAGCCATGCAAGTGATAGAAGAATATGCAGATTATTTCTTAACTGAAAATGGCATGTACTTCCGGATGTTTGGAGGATCAAGAACACCTTCACTGCTACCTAAATATGCAACAAATTACATAGTCCACAAGGAGGCGATCAGACAAGTGTTCATTGATGGAATAGGCAGTTTTCTGTTTGAACACAAGAAGACTGCCTACCCTCCTTTGTCATTCAAGCTAGGAAGCTGCAAATTCACCAAGGTGAAACAAGCTGCTGAATTCATAGAGGAATTGGAGAAGTTCCATTTTGGGGAGATGCCCTACCGCAGAAATGACACCCGAGGCAAGGTTATTGAGCATTGCAAAGAACACAAGGTGCACTTTGAGTATACCCACCATGTCAATAAGGAAGAATCTGTCTTCCGAAATGCCCCAAACATGACAATGCTAATGAGAAGATTCAAGAAAAAGATCACCACCAAAGGTGGAAAAGGGGACGAACAGGCCAAGGCTGAAGAAGAAGCCAAAAAGTGAAATGAAGAAGCCCAGAAGCTGGAAAAAGAAGCTGCAGAAAGGCTTCATATAGAAGAATAAAGAAGAGTTGCTCAGGAAGCAGCCGAGAAAGCAAAGGAAGCAAAGAGAAAGCTCGATGAGGAGCTTCAAAGGCAAGAAGCTGAGAGGATAAAGTTGACACAACAGTCGGCTTCTGAAACAGCAGCAGGGCAGACTCAGGAGGTGGAGAACCACGAGGTACAGACCCCTCAAGTACCTGCTACCAGGATACCCAGGGTTCCCACGCTCAAGCTGGTCCCTTTTGTGAAGGAAAAGGGAAAGGAAATCCCTGATTTCAACACTGTATATTATGATAGGGCAACGAAGAGAATAATAAAGAGGATAGAGAGGAAAGTTGAGGCAGAAGGTCTACTTGGTAAGATGATAACAGATACTGCTGTTATGCTAGGAACATACCAAGATTTGAGGCTCACCCTGAAAGTTGGGACTGCACTTCTCCACGCCTCAGAAGATAATATGGACAAGGTGATAACTGACTTGGAGCAGTCCAAGAAATACTCTGCCCAATTAAAGGACACATTGAGAAAAGAAAGGAAAGAAAGCAACAGGCTCAAAAGGAAATATGACGATCTGCAAAGAGAAGTCAAGTCCTCAAGAGCTGAAGTACATGCCCTCCAGGTAGAAATTCAAGTCAAGGAAACAGCACATGAGGCCCTAGAGAAAGTGCAGAAGGAATGCCAAGATCTCAAGAGTGAGAAGGGGCAGCTACTGGCAAAGGTGGAGGACCTAGAAGAACAGCTGAACATCCTCTTGCAGGCCAATGATATGCACACCCTAGAACTAAGAAAGGAACACTAGGAGCAGATTTCTGCTTTGAACACTGCTTTGGAAGTAGCAAGAGAAAAGCATGTCGATCTTCAGCCTCTAAAGCAGCATGTATTGACCCAGAAAACCAAGATGTTGCAGCTGCAGACTGTTGTTGAAGAAGAAAGGTGTAAAGTGCTGCAGATCGACGACCGTTTGGAGGAAATTCTGGAAACTGCATCCTACTTTGTGGACAGGTCCCAGGACGTCCTAGAAATCCTGACTGTACGAATGACAAGGTTGGAGAACAACGAGGAAACCCCAACAGAGCTACCGGCAAAAGACCAGCAGGCCCTCAAACGGGACTATAACCTAGTGGAGTTTGCTATAAATACTGCTGAAGACTTCAAGAAGGCAGTAAAGAAGACAAGGGGATTATGCACCAAATTCTTCAGAAGACTTCTCAATGCATTCAACCGGTGCCAGATAAAAGCGGAGGAGAGGCTTGAAGTTTTCCCAGATCATGATGCCTTTGTGGAGCTATTGCAGAAGAGATTCAAGGAGGAAGAAGCTAAGGTGCAGGATATCAAAGCCATGGATGATCTGATCTTGAGAAGCAAAGTAGATCACCCAGCCGTCAGTGTACTGCTTCTAGAAGATCAGCTCCGATTGAGTACGCCCAGTGTCGAGGCTATCAAGAAGCAAGCTGAGAAATTTGAGATAAATATTCAGTTTTTAGAACCTTGTACTTTTGAAGGCATCGCTAATGAGGCTGCAGCGTGGAGGAATTTTCTGGATAGTCAAGTGGTCCCTTCCTCATGAAGGGTCGATCATCATCATAATTTGTAACTAATTTTTGTAAAGCATTTAAGAAAAATAGAACGTTGGGAGACGAGAGGTTGGGAAGCCCAAAGGCCACTTTGGGCAGCCCAACAGTCTGACCCTTTTTGTATAAGTGTAAAAGACTTAGAAGAAAGGAGACTTTTTCCCAGTGAGACTGATGAGGACATATTGTAAGAAGAACTATTTCATTTTGCAATAGAAAATTACAGTTTGCCTGTTGGAGAAAGCTTAGTGGAATATTCAAATGTTGTGCTATGGATTTGTTGAAGAGGAACTATTTCGTTTTCAGCTTTATGTCCATTAATTGTGAGACCGTTCTAACTCATTGAACCTATGTTCTTGTATGAATGTTTTCCGGTTTATTTTATGAAGATTTCCACTATGAGTAATGTATGCTGCTTATGAAACAGTTGGCTATCTGATTGTTGAAGTATCTTTAATCTTTCATGTGTTGTAGAGAAGAATATCAGCTACCTGTAATTTCTATTTATAATACATGAATAATCCACATTACTCATAAATAAATCATATTCTGGCTCCCCGGGGATAGGTGGATAGATAGGTAGTTAGATGGAGAGTTAGTTTGTTTCATTCTTGCATATGTGATGCAGATGCTTGTGAGCCTAAGATGAGAGGTAAGAACCTGCGCATCACATTGTGACCGCTCCCCACATCCTCATCATCCTGCATTGTTAAGTAGGCATTTGCATTTCATGCATTAAGTCAAAAATACAAAAACTCGGTGGACCGGTAAAACCCTTTGTTTGTTACTTGACCTACGGTAGCCGGACCGCAAACCGGACAGATTCCCTATACCAAACAGTCAACGGGCTAGTTGGGAATGTTGATTGGGGAGAATCCCTTACTGTTTTCGCCTGCGAATTTCGGGGCCCCAACAAGTTCATGTGAGAAACATTTAGGTAATTAAACTTTTTGGTAGTTGATTATATTTAACAAACATATCTATAACTCAAAGTTTTTTTTTTTTGAAAATATGAACACTGAAAAACCATTTATGGGTTTAAGACTTTTTCTTTAGGAATTATTTAATTGTAACAATTGTATTTAAAACCAAAGCTTAATTATTCTTGGCAATTGGATCTCTCATAATTAGAAATGAAATCTCACCTAGACTCACATGATCCCTTCAAATTATTATTTTTATGGTTCTTTTAGAGGTATCGCAAGGGTAGCAAGAGTGGGAGGGAATCTCATCAGCCTCGCTGGAAATACAGTAGTTAGATTCCCTTAGGGGCTTGGAATTGCATCAAACAACCATGCAAAACTATACATGTTTGGACCAGTTTTATTGCACTACCTTTTGATCAAGAAAACTATAATAATGGGGGATTGTTTATCTATTGTCCAACAAATGTATAAGAAAGTGATTAGGGAAGGTATTGTTTACCAAAGAACCTTGCACATAATTCATCCAAATTTGGAGGGGATTTGTGATGTATATTGAGTTTAATTTACAATTAAAACATCTCAATAGACTCATTTACCTAGTTAATCATGGACTTTGAAAATGGAGATCACGGCATGTGGGTTGGAAAAAAACAACCTACTAATAGTGACACAAACAACTCAAACACAACATGTGCATCTAAAGTACATTAAGTGATAAAACTAGGAAACAAACCATTGAACCTGGAATCCTTTCAGAGGTTAATGTTGGGACACATGTATATCACCTAGTTATGTGGGGAAGCTGGATCTTATGTTATCTTGCATGTGTTTCAATGGTAATGATGGAATTGACCCTCCTTGAAAGGATAAACTTGCTTGTCCGAGACCATCTTGCTTTATAGGCACAGGAGCACTCCCTCTAATTTGAACACATTGCACAACAGAAACATTGCTAACGGGTCTGACATAAGTTGTTCTAACAATCCTTGAGCCAAGGTGCTCTACTGAACCACTAAGAATTTGTTAGTATGACGTGGAGTTTCTTTGTTACAAATTAAAATCTATTACGATTGGAAGAAATCAATGGAAACACAATGACAATACAAAGGGTTCCCGTTGATTATAGAATGGAGTTGTAATTAGCTTAAACAACGCATTTCAATGTTGTATGATATATATTTTTTTCATTACAAATTGTACTCTATTGTGATTTGATTCATGGATTAAGAGTTGTTCTCAACTTCCAAGTTTGTCACATTCATTTCCTTCTAGATTTGAAACCCTTATCATCCTGGAGTATATTGAATAATATTCAATAGATTGAGCAAATGGAATCCTTATAGCCTATGCAACAATATTTTGTTGACCCATCTTGTCATCTTTGATCACTGGCCTTATAAATGACCGCATCTCACTACAATGTGTTGTATAACAACCCCTTCACAAGATTTATACCAATAAATTTCTATAAGCTCTCTACATCATATTGCCTTGAGATTTATAAAAACAACATTTGTGGAAATGTACCTCCTTACATGGGACACGTGTGAGTATACCTTCTTCCTAGGGACATATTGAAGAACTTTCTTAATTTTCTTCTTTCAGACAACAATCTCAATTGTGTCCTTCCTTCTGAAATAGGAGAGATGGTGAAACTAGGAAAGCTTGATCTGAAACCGCAATAATCTCACTAGAACCATTCCTTGGAGACTTTTATATCTCAATGAATCCTTCAAAAATAGGCAGTTTAACTAAGGTTTTAGATATTATATAAAACTAATTGTTGGAAGGAACCATATCACCAACTCTTGGCCATCTTGTGATGTTGTTTACAAGTTAACCTTGATTATATGGTTGATGTGGAAATACTTAACTATGATGATTTGGATAGTGTTTCAAAGATGCAAAATAGCCAATAGTGTTTATAAAATAGTTTTCTTAAAGCATATTCAAAACATATTTCTTCAAGCACTGCAAAAAATATAATGCTTTCTGACATTGGAGGAGTCTTGCCTCTTGGTGCGTTTCTATAATGTCTTGGTGGTGAGCGCTCGAAATAACTCCTAAAACTTGAATATCTACCACATCAAAATAAAATTATTTTGTTAGAAATTCCTTCCAACTTTGGAAATTTAATGAGGCTTTATGAATGCATACAAACTTGTCCCTTTCAGGAATATTCCTCTCACTGAGGTGATGAGACCTTAGGGAAGAGTGATCTGGAGATGGTGTACGATAACGTCGAGCATAAGAATAATGCTAGTTGAATCCACGACCTCTTCTCACACTTTTAGGTGTGCCCTCTAGGATATGAATTTTTGTAGCAATCTGACTTTGATTAGGATGGGGAAGTGTACTCTTATCAACAACAGGACTATGACTTGATCCTCTTGACAGCCTTCTTCTTGGAGGCCTTCTTTGACTTTTCAAAGGACTTTGAGCTAGGGTTTTTCGTGAATTCCTACTCAAACTCCTTCGTGGACTCTTGCTTAAAGGCACGGGAGCAATCACACTTGGGCTCCTACTTAAAGCCCTGTGACTTGGGCTCCTGCTTACAACCCTGCGAGCAATCACACACTTGGGCTCTTGCTCAAACTCATTTGAGGACTTCTACTCAATACCCTTCTGGGACTTCTACTCAGGATCTTGCTTGAGATTCTCCTAGGACTCTCACTCTAGATCCTGCTCAAGCTCCTTCTTGGGCTTCTTCTCAAGCTTCTTCTAGGGCTTTTGCTCAAACTCTTATGAGGGCCCTTACTGGGACTCCTTGGAGAGAAAATTCTATTTATTAGATTAACAAGACAGCAAAGTGCACAGCGTACAATTATACAACACAAAACTATATGAAATAATATATATACAACAATATAACATTTATGGTCAGTTAAAAATTCAACAATGGCATATCATGATGCTTACAACTTAAAAGATAAATGTACCTTCATCAACTACAACTATACTCTGATCTTTTCCTGGAAATATTTCACCACAATTAGAAATATTAACTGGAACAATAGGTCTTCCTTGATTTGCAGTTGATAATCGCTCAATTTTATTTAGTACATCTATTCCCTCAACAACTCTTCCAAAGAAGACATGCTTGTTGCAGATAATAAGAAAAGGGACATTAATTATATGAGAGTAAAACAGAAAATATAGATGGGGAGAGGCAACATATCCAAATTAGTCAGACAAATGTTAGCCTCACCCCCTTAGTAGCATATAGACCAACTGAATTGGACTGAAGAGAACTGCCTACAAATATTGATCATAATTTAAAATGTCAAATGGTAAAAATACGCTGGTGTCTGGCACCCAAAGAAAGTAACCCATTATTTCAAGGTAAAGGAATCTTGTATTTCTAAAATATGAAATTTTCATATGGTGACACTCATGAGTCATGGATAAAGAGAAAATATGACGATCACAACCAACATGTAAAGCTTCTTAGACAAACTCAGGTGAATACAAAAAATCATAGATATGGAATCAAGTATATACCCATCAAGATGAGGTGTTGCTGCAAAAGTAATAAAGAACTGAGAACCATTGGTGTTCTAAGATACGAAATTTCCATATGGTGACACTCGTGAGTCATGGATAAAGAGAAAATATGTCGATCACAAACAACATGTAATGATTCTCAGATAAACTCAGGTGAATACAAAGTCTGTAGAACTTGATGGATTAATATTTTATGGAATCAACAAAACAATTACTCATTGAGTGAACAAAATAAAAAATGGAGCAAATCCTAAGTATATCTCATCAAAAGAACCATTGCCAATTTTGTGCCCAAGTCTATACTTGTTGTTTACGTGTGACTCCATGTCACAGGATGTCACAATTTTAGACCCTATGTGCACATATTTGAGGTTAATATGCACATTTTGGTACCTACAATCATGTCCCAACACCCCCCCCCCCCCCCCCCCCCCCCCCCCCCCCCCCCCCCCCCCCCCCCCCC
>LPNX010808557.1:331176-386084 GCA_001517045.1 Pseudotsuga menziesii
AATGATCAAGTTTTATGCAGTAAAGCACTAGCAAAATGAAGTCAAGAAATATAACAAGGATACCATGTTTGGAATATATTGGGAAAATTGCTTGTAATGGCAAGCTCAATAAAGGGTCAGGGTCTTGTATTTCATACCTGTAAAAATGACCTTATGGTCATTGGAGGCCAACGAAGACTTGAAGGTGAAAATATAGAGTTGAATTTCTCACATCCTACATCCGAAGGAGGAGCTTTGAAATGGAATTTGCTAACACTTAAGGAATATGCAAGAGTTCTACTTCTCACATATGAAACCATCCTATTGGCATTGATTCCTTGTTGAATGGTTATCAAAAATACATTTGATATTTTTCCACTTGCATATTTAGCCTATCAATACCTATGTGTTGGAACATTGAATTCTCTACCAGATCTTAGTAACGATCTGAACAAGGAAAATTCCTTTGTCGTAGTAGTGGCTCTTAAAATTCGTGGCATATTCAGAAATGTAATACTGTGAGCATGTGACAGAGCATATTACAAAATATCTAGTAATCAAGAGTAATATTAGCAATGGGGATTTACAGATGTTTGTAGAAGGAAATATCATTGGGACTCTATGGTGTCAAATCCTCCATCCAGCAAAGTAGCAGGTCCACATTACCAGCATTCAAATCCCATATTTTGAAGATCGACAATAAAGATCAACCCCATATTCAAGGGCATCAAATCGAGCATTTCCATGCAGTCATTTAACAGGTGGTATTCAAAGGAGGGAAAAAGGAGGGACAAATATCAAAGTATAGGAAGTTAAAGCATATTTGGGTCATAGATTGAACACTTGAAAGCTACAGGATTCCAAGAAATCATCTCTAGATTTATGGAAATAGTGGGACATATATCCTCAAATTTCAAGTAGAATATTAGTTGACAGTTATAGTCAAACCTTATATTTTAAGGGAATCAAACTCAACAGTGGTACTATTGTTTAGCAAATCAACTCAACAGAAATACTTAGCATTTAGCAAATCAACTCTAGGTGTAGCATTTCCTGACTCTATGTTGAATGCTTTTCTTGTCAAAATTCATGGCGCAATTCATGTCACTAACCATGGATTCATATATGGTGCTATGCTATTCAGGACGTTTTTTTGGAGGCTATTATTGGAGTTATATGGGATGCTTTTGTGGACGCTAATTGGGATGTTAATTGGGATGCTAATTGGGACGATAATTGGGATGTTAATTATCGTCCAAAATAACGCCAACTTTTAAAAATGGACAATATTTGGGATGCTAATTGGGACGCTAATTGAGATTCTAATTGGGATGCTAATTGGAACACTAATTAGGACGTTAATTGGGATGCTAATTAGCATCCAAAATAACACCAAATTTTAAAAAGGGATGCTAATTGGGATTCTAATTGGAATGCTAATTGGGATTTTAATGGGGATGTTAATTGGGATGCTAATTGGGACATTAATTCGGATGCTAATTAGCATCCAAAATAGCGCCAACTTTTAAAAAGGGACACTAATTGGGATGATGATTGGGACGCTAATTGGGATGCTAATAAGGAATCTAATTGGGATGCTATTTGGGATTCTAATTAGCGTCCAAAATAGCGTCAACTTTTAAAAATGGATGCAAATAACGCCATTAAAAGTTCCATCCCATGGAAAAACATCCACTTTGTCCAAAAAATGATGAAAAATACACTAAAAGGGATAGTGGATGCTAAAAAGGAAGCTAAAAGGGACGCTAATCATAGGGTTTTGTTTTAGTGTTGGGGTATGTGAGATACACACCCCCTTAAGTATAACATCGTCCTCAATGTTATTTTATTCATCATCCTCAAAGCTTCCCTGGAACAGAATTGGATATGCTGCCCGCATATGACTCTCCAATTCCCAGGCTGTTTCTTTTGGACTAAGGTGCTTCCATTGCACCTTCACCTATCCAATGGTGCGATTCTGAAGCAAGATATCCCTCTTGTCAAGGATACAATTTGGTTCCACCAAAAAATCTCCTTCGGGTTCCACTTGCACATCATTCCAATTTATAACATGAGTAGTGTCATGTACATATCTTTTTAAAACAGAGATATGAAAAACATTATGAACTTTTATATTTGGTGGTAAAGCTAGTTGGTATGCCACTTGTCCAATTCTGGACAATATTTCGAAAGGCCCATAGTACCTAGGTTCCAACTTAGCACAACTTCCCAACTTTAGGTTTTACCTTTATGAAAACATGTTCGCCCACCTAGAACTCTTTCTGAGTTCGTTTAAGATCTGCCTGACTCTTATGTCTGTCTTGTGCAACCTTTAAATTACCTTGTAATTTCTTCACAATTAAATCCATCTCCTTTAATAGCTCAGGTCCTAGTACTAACTTGTCAACTGGGTTACTCCATGAGGTGGGAGTATTGCATTTTTTTCCATACAGAATTTCGAATGGGATGAATTTTGCTGAATCTTGGTAGTGGTTGTTATATGCAAACTCAACCAAGTGTAAGTAGTCCTCCCACTTACTTGGTTGTTCTCTAACATACATCCTTAGCATATCTTCTAAGATTTGATTTACCCTTTCAGTCTTCCCATCCATCCGCGGATGAAAATAGGTACTAAAATTTAAAGTAGTATTCAAACCTTTAAATAGAGACTTCCAGAAATTTCCCGTAAACTTAGGGTCTCTATCAGAAATTATAACTTTTGGTATCCCATGTAAACGAAATATTTGTTTCATAAATATTTCAGCAATATTAGCAACCTTATGAGTGGTCTTTACTGGTATAAAATGAGATGATTTACTGAGTTTGTCAATGACTACCATTATCGAATCATTCTGATTCTGATTTCTAGGAAAACTTGTAATAAAATCAAGGCTGATTATTTCCCATTTCCAGCTACGGATGGGTAACGGTTGTAATAAACCGGTTGGATGCTAATGTTTAGTATTAACCTGTTGACATTCAAAACACTTAGCAATATATTCTGCCAACTCATTCTTCATATTCGGCAAAAAATAATCTTTCTGCAACATGGTTATTATCTTTTGATAGCCAAGATGTCCCAAGTAGGGAGTCTTATGTATTTCATTTAAAATCAACAGCTTAATTTTAGGTACATTAGGTATATACAGCCTATTTTTATAAAGTGTTCAGCCTTTTTCATTTAGACTGTAACCTGTACTTAAACTTTCAGTTACATTTTCTGCCACTTTGGCTTGTAATTTCCAATAATTTTCATCCAATTTTACTCCTTCTTAGAGTTGATCTTCTAAATCTATTTTATAAGAAATAAATTTTCTTCCGATTAGGTGATGGCGCCACATATTTAAAGCATGTATCACGACAGCCAACTCTAAATTGTAAGTAGCATAATTTTTTTCATTAATTTTAAGTTTCCTAGACTCATATGCTATTAGGTGTCCCTCTTAAGTTAAGACCCCGCCAAGACCACCATTGCATGCATCAGTGCATACAACAAAGTCTTTGTTATGATAAACAATTCTTAAAATTGGTGCAGTCGTTAATAATGCTTTTAATTTCTTAAAACTTCTTTCACATTTCTGGTTCCATTCAAATTTCTTCCCTTTCTTCTATAAAGAATTTATGGGATTTGCGATTATTGAGAATCCCTCAATGAATCTTCGATAGTAACCGGTGATCCCCATGAACGACCGCACGTCAATCACATCCTTTGGGGCTGGCCAATTTTCAATCTCTTTTATCTTATCTAGATCAACCAAGATCCCATATTTATTTATTACATGACCCAAGTATTGTATTTTATCTTTAAAGAAGTCGCACTTATTGAACTTAGCATAAAGCTGATGTTCCCTTAACACTTGTAAAACGATTTTTAAGTGTTCCACGTGCTCTTCTTTAGTCTTAGAATAAATTAAAATATCATCAATAAATACAACTACAAATTTATCAAAATATTTATGTAATACATTATTCTTCAAACACATGAAGACAACCGAGGCATTAGTGAGCCCAAATGGCATGACAACAAACTCATAGTGACCATATCTGGTCCTAAAAATATCTTCATCTTTGATCCGGACTTGGTGATAACTAGATCTTAAATCAATTTTTGAGAATACTGTTGCTCTACGCAGCTGATCAAATAGATAATCTATGCGGGGCAACGGGTATCTATTCTTAATAGTCATTTTATTAAGATGACGGTAATCAATGCATAAGCGTAGAGTACCATCCTTGTTTTAAACGAAAACAACAGGTGCTCCCCAAGGAGACACACTTGGTCTTATGTACTTTTTAACAATCAATTCCTTTAATTGTGATTTTAATTCATTAAGCTCCAAGATAGTCATCCGGTACAAAGATTTTGAGTTAGGCACTCCTCCAGGCACCAACTCAATCGTGAAATCCAGTTCCCTTTTCAGAGACAGTCCCAAAATTTCCTCTGAAAATACATCCAAATACCCCCTCAGGATTGGGATATCCTCTAATTTTAGTTTATCTTCATTATTACTATGTTATTTTTCAGTTATAGTTACAGCAAAGGATTTACATCCTTTTCGAACAACCCTTTTTAGTTGCAAGGTAGAAATCTGTCTGATTGTTGTTTTCCTAGGAATTCTGATTACTGTTACTGTTTCTCCTTCATTAATTACACAAGTAAAAGTTTTATCAAAACAATTCAATACTACTCTATGATGTTCTAACCAGTCCATTCCAATTAACACATCATAAGAGCCTAACTAAAGTACATTTAGCTTCACAGAAGTTTCAAGCTTATTCATAAATAAAGTACAGACTGTCACAAAATTAATTACTTTTCTTTTTTCTCTTGTAGCTAATTGAACCAACCATGACTTCGTAAAATTCTCTATTGGAAAATCACATTTTTATACTAAACTGGGAGAAACATAACTCAGACTAGCCCCTGGGTCAATTAAGATAGAAATGGGTTTTTGGTTCAACATACCTTCTACTTCCACCATGGAAGTTTGATAATCAACCTGCCTGTTTTCCAGCGCCACATTGATCCTGGGAGTCCCTCTTGCTAAGTCACCAACCGTCATTTCTTCCTGCACTGTATGAATGTTGTTGACAATCTTCTTTCTGTTTGGACAAATTGATGCAATGCAAGGCCCATTACAATCCCAACATTTTGTTAAATTTGAGCATATAGATATATAGACAAACACACAACTCACAAAGAAGATCTCACAATTTACTCAGCCATTGAAGAATGAAATAGTGCAAAAGGCTTGCAGCTGTGAATGCTTTCATTAATCAAAAAAGTAATCCAGATAGTTAATTACAATAATGTAAAATGGCTTTAATAGCCACAAGCAATTCAAATCCACATGAGGAAGTTCGAATTGATGACTCTACTTGACTGTAGGTAACCAAGACATTGTCTAAATCACTATCGGAGGACCCAGTAGTTAACTGTCCTTGTATAAATCATAACCGGAGTTCTAAAACACAACCAAGTGTTACATTTAGTATTAAATAATGGTTAACTGACTGTGGTAGGTGAGAAATGCGCCCCACATGTGTGCAATTAATTAAACCATTATTTAACTGAATGTAGAGGGCTAGAACTGAATGTAACTAACTCCTAACTTGGGTTGACTAGTCATTAACTGAAGTGAACTGACCTTGGTTGGTTTCGGCACTCCTAGTTGCTTCCTAAATTGTAGGGATTGATCTAGGAGACTCCTAAACTTATGAAATCAAGTTCAATAAGTGGCAGTGAACCTCAATTAGTGTTCCCCACACTTTGGTAACTGAAACATGTGCCCCAATTAGGTCAAGTTTAACCAATGGTGCTAATGACTATAAATAGACTAGATGGACTCCCGATTTAGACATGACTCCCGATTTAGAAATATGACCAAATTTGGACAAGGGAGGATTAATAATCCTAACACCCCCCTTAATGCTAACTTGGACAAACTGTGGTCCCTGGTAACTAAGACCATAGGTCACCCATTACATCAAGTAAGGTAAAGTAACTGCTCAAAAATAAGGTGCTTGGGGAAAAACCAAATGGGAAACCCCCCCCCCCTTCTAATTAAGCAGGTAGAATCAGGATCAATCTGGTTCTTCTGTGCACAGGTATCCTGGGGCCTGGCATGTGAACCTCTCCATTATTATGTCCGGAGGAATCTTCCTCTTTGGAAGAAGAATGATATGCTCAACTAAATCAGAAATATAGACAGCTGCCAGATGAAGACTGGACCCATGTAGAGCAACTGAAGTCAACTGAAAAGTGAGGAAAGGTTCTTGAGAATTCAGAGAATGTGAAGAATACTCAAGAAACTGATATGTTGCAGCCATGAACAGAAAACCATGAGTGGTAAGAACAGCCCCAAGTGTTAGGAGCAAGTGTCCAGGCGGATGCAGAAAATCTTCCTCTTTACTAGTTCTGTGAGAAGATGTTTATGTGATCAATGGTAGAGAAGCACTGGGACTGTTGAGAGCGAATGCTGGAGCTCCATAGTCTGATATAGCTTCTGAAATAGATAATGAATCACATAATAAAATATCAGCAACCTCATATGAGGAAACTAACACCAAATCCCCATCAGTAGTTTTGAAGAGAAAGTGCGGTACTTGATTTTTCACACCGGAATTGGTGAGAGCACCTACAAGCATGACTGAATGCTTTTGAATTTTTAAATATGAACCAAATAATATCAGATCAGAAATTAAATCAGGTCTAAACAGGTTCAAAACAGATCCAAAACTGTGAAATGGAATCAAATCCCCAGCAGTAGTTTTGTAGGAGACTTGCGATACTTATTTCTTCACACCGTTGATGAGAACAGCTACAAGCAGTACTGAAAGATTATGAATTTGATATATTAAACCAAGAAATATCAGATCAGATCTAAATAAGATCATATCAGATCCAATAAGGTTAATATCAGATTCGAATAAATGGTTAACCGTGACGGTGGATGCACGGCTTTCTTCTTCTTCAAAATTCTGAATTTTGGTGCATGCAATCCTGTAGGAATTTGCTGGAAAAACTAGATCATGGGGAGTGAATGGATCACTCTGATAATCTGATATTTCTTCCAAAATATCCAAGGTATCACATATTTGCACACCAGCAGCAACATTAGAGGGAGAAAAATCAAATTTCTCTTCACTTTCGGAAGCAATTACTAGTAAATTTTGCACAGAATTTAAAGGAAAATCACCGGTGAATGTTTGCATGGAAGTGCAGCAGAGTTTTTCTTCAATATCAGAGATTCGAATGTCTTCTTCTGTTTCAGCAATATGAGAAGATGAGACATCAGATATCTCATGAACTTTCGGAGCATCAGGAGAAGGATTCACCGCATGGAAACTGTCTTCAATTCGAATTGACTGTGTAGAAGCTTCTACTTCTTCTTCATCTTGAACAACTTCATCAGAGAGAGTGGAGGCCGAGATTTTTGGATCAAGGATGCTTATGGTACTGGATGTGCTCCATGTGCTTCCAAAGGTTCTGTCCAATCTTGCCCAGAGTTCCTGTGGATCTTTAATAGATCTACTGTGGTAGCGCATGCTAGGATAAAGAGCCAGTTCCATTATTTCAAAAGCTTTATCCTTTGCTTTTAGCCAGTCATTATCACTCTCAAAATTATGTCTACCATATCCATCAGATACCGAAAAGAGTTTTTGTCTTCTCAGACATATAATCATCTTTAACGTCCATTCAGAATAGTCTGAGGATCGGGTGAGAAGAGGAACTGATGAATTCATTTCGAAGTTGTACCTGCAAAACAAAAAAAATGATCCTGTAGGAGATCCGAGGAGGAGAAGTTCCTTGTCCGTCAAGGCTCTGATACCATGTTAAATTTGAGCATATAGATCTGTAGACAAACACACAACTCACAAAGAAGATCTCACAATTTACTCAGCCATTGAAGAATGAAACAGTGCAAAAGGCTTGCAGCTGTGAATGCTTTCATTAATCAAAAAAGTAATCTAGATAGTTAATTACAATAATGTAAAATGGCTTTAATAACCACAAGAAATTCGAATCCACATGAGGAAGTTCGAATTGATGACTCTACTTGACTGTAGGTAACCAAGACATTGTCTAAATCACTATCGGAGGACCCAGTAGTTAACTGTCCTTGTCTAAATCATAACCGGAGTTCTAAAACACAACCAAGTGTTACATTTAGTATTAAATAATGGTTAACTGACTGTGGTAGGTGAGAAATGCGCCCCACATGTGTGCAATTAATTAAACCATTATTTAACTGAATGTAGAGGGCTAGAACTGAATGTAACTGACTCCTAACTTGGCTTGACTAGTCATTAACTGAAGTGAACTGACCTTGGTTGGTTTCGGCACTCCCAGTTGCTTCCTAAATTGTAGGGATTGATCTAGGAGACTCCTAAACTTATGCAATCAAGTGCAATAAGTGGCAGTGAACCTCAATTAGTGTTCCCCACACTTTGGTAACTGAAACATGTGCCCCAATTAGGTCAAGTTTAACCAATGGTGCTAATGACTATAAATAGACTGGATGGACTCCCAATTTAGACATGACTCCCGATTTAGACATATGACCAAATTTGGACAAGGGAGGATTAATAATCCTAACACATTTTATCGTCTATTTACGTTCATTATTCTTAACGTAGTTGCTGTGATTATTAGCAGTTTCTTTATTTCTAGGGCCATTAGGGTGTTGCTATGAGTTACTTTTATTTCCTTGAACGTTTTTATTAGGAAAATTACATGCATTATTATTCCCAAAATTTCGATTAGGTGTGAAACCCTTCTTTTTATGTTCAAAATTATTTGGCCTCTTGGCTTTTCAGTTTGGCATGTTTTCTCTTTTTCGGTTCTGCTCATAGCAGAAATTTGCTTTTCGCATAGCTTCTTCAAGAGTTTTAGGGTTATCATATTCAATTCTGTCTTTAATGTGAAAAGGTAAACAACTCAGAAAACGTCGCACCTTGGTTTTCTCATCAACAATGTAAGGCACGTAATGAAGTAAACTTAAAAATTTACTGTTTAATCCTTCATATTTATAGTTCCCAACTTCAGTTCATAGAACTCTTTAGCTCGCTCTTCATAATACTGATCCGAAAGAAACTTTTTTTTAAAGTATTTTTAAAGGTACTCTATTTTATATTCTTTTCCTCTATGTCTTTTACTCGTTTTAAGTCTTGCCACCATATGTCTGCTTTTCCAATTAAGTTATATATGGTCATTCTATCTTTTAACTGATTTGAGTAATTATAAATTTGAAAATACTTTTTCATTCTAGACACCCATGCTTCGGATTCCTCCCCTTTCTCTGTTTCTCCATTGTAAGTTGGGGGCTTAATATTTTCTAATTCTCCAGAAATTTCCTCATAGGGCTTATATTTCTGTTTTCTAGAATGATAATTATCCTCACTGTTGTCACTAGAATACTGACAATTCTTCGTGTGTGAGTCACCATAAATTTCAGAGGATGAACTACTTTCAATTTTAGAATGTTTGGACTATTTACTTTTTTGTTGGTAGGACATATTATCAGATCCTATCTGTTTATATTTTACTTCACTCTAAAAATTTTCCAACAGTATTTGGTTCAACTCCTCTTGAGCTATTATAATTCTTTCATTCTTTTTTTTAACCGTTTCCATTTCACTTTTTAATTCCTTATTGGTTTTTAATAGTTCTAATGAATTATTAGTTATTTCTTCCTTAACATGTTCTTTTCTAGAATTACATTGTTCGTTTAATGGGGACCCTTCATCTGCATACTCTTCAAGTCCTTCCATACATGCAATTCTAGTTCAGAAAAAATTTTCTGAACAACATGTTAAAATAATAAATCAGTACACATGAATTTTATTTACTGTTTGTTTACACGAGTTGAGCCACTTTAGGCCTAATATCTGAACGTGTGCTCTCATACCATATGTAACACTCCAAAAATTCATAAAAATTTAAATTTTTTCTTTATGACAACTAAAGCTTAAACATCACCTATTGATGTTAGTTCCACATCTAACATTTAAATATTCTAGACTAACTGAGAAGAGATCCTAAAGAATTCTTCATTTATTTGAAACACAAATGTTAACAACAACTTCCAAAAAGTGTTATAAAGTTAGTCTAAACAAATTAATGAGTTAGAGTAGTAAGGAAAAGAGATTTATTGTTTATCATCTAGTAAGTGTAAGGATCTAAAGGTTGTTTTCTTGTTCACCAAAGGGGATTCTGGTTGTGCCTAAGGCTTACTTAGCTTATTAAAGCTAATGCAGTCAAACGATGTTCTTGTTACAGGTCTTTTACAGGTAAGCCATTTACTTCCAGTTTCAGGATCAAGATTAGAATAGTTCAACCGTAGATAAATTGCTAGAGAACTCATCTAAAGTTTATGATAAGCTCTCAGTGTGATGTAGTGTAAAAATAAATCGAGTCAGCTCTTGGTTACTAAAGGTACTGAAAACTATTTCATTTTCATATTTTTTATACCTTGGAATATTATACTGATTTAGGAATTAGAACTTCTAGGTACTAAATCTTTGTCATCATTTTTATTGTATAACATACATAAATTAATTATATAAAAAAAAACTTAGTCCAAGTATATAATTCCCCATGATGCATGTTCTTTATGCTTTGGAATGAACATTCAATTACTTAGCAAACCTATATGCTTAACTAAACATATGTAATATAAATTCCAAAGTATTTAAATATTCTTAAACGCTACATACACTAAATTTTTACTTAATCTAAACTCCAATATGTAACATACACTATTACCAAAATGGATGTAGTTTGGGTGGTTGGGACGAATGAATGTTATCCTCCTCACCCAGGTTCTACTCTTGTAAGTGACATGTTGCTCTTATGGAGCCCTTTGTAATAAATGTTGTGATTGATGAGCTGACCATACCTTGATTCAGTTTGAATATTAGGTATTGGAATTTTCCATGGAGTAGCCCTCTAACAAATGGTGAACCAATTTAAAAAAAAACTTTTGTTTGCATGAAAACTTATCAAAATAGAATTTATATGTTAGTAAAAAGTCACATTTGTTTTGCGGAGTTAACACATCTTTTAAACTATATCTCAACCCAAAAATTATCCAGCTGGTGGAATCCACGTGTTAACAAAACAATGAGGGAGGTTTTAAGCAAACCCTAAGCATATATAACTAGTCAATAGCCTAAAATCTGGCTTTCATTTCATTACAGTTTCGCTATTTTTAAGTGGAGAGGAGGGTAGAGCCGACAAGCTCTCGGCCTTCTCAGCCTCCGGAGCAACAGTGGTGTTCCAGTCCGAAAAAAAACCTTCACCAGTCTGGAATTGTATCACTTTCCAAAGTAGGAAAACTCTAAGCTAACAGGAAGGCGACCTAGGGTTTGTACAACAAGTGGAAATCTACCTTCAGTCGCGGCGAATGCAGGTTTTAAGTTCTAGGTTGTACAGAAGGGTTTATATCTCGACGTTCGAGCTGAGATTACTTTGGTAAGCTCCAAGGTCAATTAACATTTTCTTCATCACGATCATAATCTCACGAATTTCCAAAGTAAGTTTTTTTTTATTTCTTATGTGTATTATAAAAATTATTCGTGTGGCTACTTTATTTTTTTTGAAAGAAATACTCCAGCTCAAACTACAATGCATGAATCTATTTCTAAATATTGTTGGCCGTAGGTGGAAAGCTTGCTCAAACTCACAGTCGAAGGTGCAAACAAAATTTGTATACTTCAGGAAATTCGAGCTGTAAGGGATCAGTACGAAAATAGCTCGGGTAAGCCTTAGCTTTAAACCTTGAGGTTTCCTTCGGCAGTAAAGTGTAGGTTAAGATGGCGAGGGTGTAAAGAGATTTCACTGTGTTGAAGAGGTGTTTTTACGGCAATGTCTATTGTTTTAAAGCTTTGATAAATTAAAAATCCTTATAGCTTTAGGACTGTTTAAAATAAATTGTTTCTTCTGTTTGGTTTAAAAAAAAAACAAGGCATTGTATGGAAAAAGTCCATTTTCTTTTGAATAAAAACTCTGTTAAAAGAAAAGGAAGTTTGGAAATTTGTTTCAAATTCGGTATTTAATTCGTAAATTTTAGTTATTATTAAAATAGATTGTGTGTATTTGTAAAAGATAAATTAGGTTTTTTTATTAAAGACTGATATTTCTTTTTCTCTAATCTTGAATTTATAATAAACTTTGTTTAAAAAAAAGATGTTGTAATTAAGGCGGCTGTAACTCAGCTCGACCAAATGGAAAAACTATTGGGTAAAAAAATAAATTTCTTATTTTTGAAAGAAAAGTTTAACCTAAGTAAATTAGTTTTAAGAAAGTGATTGGGAGTAAAGATGAATTCTTTATCTTTGAGAGAAAAGCTAGATAAATAGTTTGTACTTACCATTTTTTATGGTTTTGTCTATCAAAATAATTTTTATTTTATAACACTGCTTACTTGTTATTTTTGTTGTTTGGCATTTATAGTATTTAATAAAACTAGTGTTTTTTGCTAACTTTATTATTGTAATAGTTTATTAGTAAAATTAGTTTTACTATCACATTCACATTATAATGTCTATAACTTGTATTTATTTCTGTAACGTGTTTATATTTCTGTAACTTGTTGAATTAGGGTTTATATTTACTAACAATTTATGTAATTAGATATGGGTTAAGTTATAATGAGAGACTTAGTAAGTTAAAAGAAATATAGTTTTACAAGTATGGTATTAGTTTTTTTTAAAGATTTCTTACTGTTTAACTATTATGAAGTACTACAATTAGTACTGATTTTGAGATCGCAGTAATAGGATAAAGATTATTTAAATACCTTGTACCACAATCTAATAATATCTATTTAACCTAAACTTACTCATAAATTACTTCTGCAATGCTCCTATATATTTAGTATATAAAAGAATTATATAAGCTAATAGGTTGGGTAAAATCCTAACCAAACTATACTTAGAGTATAACTATTTTATTCAAAGAAGACTCAATTATCTAACTCATGTATAATCATTCTCATTCTTTTTAATTACCTGGTGTACTTGAGTACTACATTTTCAGATGTGTGGAAAAATACAGCAATGGGTTTTTATCCTCAAAACAAAAATATGATATTCTTAAACCAGAAATTTTTACTTTTGAAATAAAAAGAGATTTCACCATCTAATTTTAGAAACAAAATATCCAATTATAACAATAAATCAAATCATAGTTTCATTCATTCGAGTGCTATCGATTGCATAACATAAATAATACAACTCTTAGAACCTGAGAATTATAGAGGAGACAACAGCCTAAGGAGCCCGTTCCACCGAACCAATTCCTGAAGATAGCTTAGCTGCTCGTCTTAGGACCCCTGAGCCTGTCCACTGGTCCACCTGGTTGAAAGCACTGGGTGAGAGAATGGGAAATAAACCCCCTACAACTCCACAGAGGTAATCAAAAGTATTACTGTTGCCTTCTGCAGCAAGAACTCATCAAATCATTTACACTAGTTCTATAAAAAAAACTTTCACACTTAAACATTTCTGCCTTTCCCCTCCATCAAATATATTGTGCACAAATTTCACTTCTCAAATTTCACAAGTAAAGATTGAACAGCCCCCTGTTGAATTCGATGGGTAATTATAAGCATGACTAGGTCTTTTGGTCAGTTTTTTATTTAATGAGACACCTGCTCTTGTTCCACTTTCTTGGGGAACATGACCACAAAAATAGGAAAGTTGCCTCCTACAATAGCTAGAAGTGGTTTGAGGATGTTGCTAAGTGTCAATCTACTTTCACCCCAGTCTATTCTACCTAGTGGCCAGTAGACACTCATTTAACAACCTCCTTAAGTTGTCTCATATTTTATTAGTTAATTAATAAAATATTCAACATAATTAATTACAATCATCCTTGACCCCACTTGGTCAATAATCACAAACTTTACAATAAAATTAAAGTATAATGTCTTCTTAAACATAATTTGTTTTTTGCAATTTGGGGTATGTGACATTTTATAAAAGGGAAAATGAGACTCTAAGGTTTAAAAGGGCTCTTTTAGTAAATTTATTTTTCTTTGGGAATAAAAGAAAAGTAAGGGCAATATGGAAAAAAGGGGGGCACAAATAAAATATTTTGCTTTTAATAACAATGTGAATGGAATGGGAAGGGTATTAAGTTTTAAATTTGTCATATATAACCAATAAGAGGGGGAAAATGAATTAGGGAAAATAAATATATTGAAAGGGATTATAATATATATATATATATATATATGTCTCAATTTTGGATAGAAGAATAGCATTTTAAAATAAATTTTTTATAACCATTGGCATTGGTACTTTTGAAAGAGTACACCCAAGAGAGATTATAAATTTATTGATGTAGGTGAGGTGAGAATACTAACAATAGACAAAACCAGTGAATTAATCAGGGGACACAAAATTGGCAGATTTCACTGATAACACGTAAAACACTCATGCATGTCGAAACTTTAATTGAGTGTTGAAAGGGTCAAACGATGATTGTTTTAACCAAACAAAATATGAGTGTGATTAGTGCAATGGGATAATAAAAATGACACTTACTCCTTGGAATGACAACATATGAGGCAATAAATGAAAAAATACCAAAACTTGACTTGACCATGATATAATGATACATGAAATGCAACTTGACAAGTCTATCGAAGGGGTCATACGAAAGTGAAAATGGAAAAACAAGAGATGTACGTGACAAGTAGATCTCCCTAGACATGACGGTGTAGAAGAAATGACCATAGACAAACGTTTAATATACATGTATTAGTTGTCATGTTCCAACACTTCATAGCAAGCCAATATTGAGAATCAATAGTAACTTCCAATCTTTTTTATGGAATTTCCCACATTGCCATATCCAAGGCAATTCTACCTGCAATCCAAACTTTTCAATCAGCCAAACAAATTGTGCGTATCCATGCATATAATCCTTTCATGCAACATTTAAAACAACCCATGAAGTGATCTTATAATTATAACACATAAATAATTCAATGAGTATCAGTTATCAATATCTAAATGTAATGAAATACATTCACTTTAGATACATCATTAACACAATACAAATTGCATAATGCAATCACATTATCAATGTAATAACAAATATGTTCCAATACTCATGTTCATATTGTCATATCCTTTCATGCAACTATGTACTCCCAATAGATAATTCTTGTATTCCATCGAACATGACTACGTTTGCCATGCAATCTTTCCCCTACATCCATAGCAACGCATGCAATTAATTCAGAGTTGCCAATGATTCTATTATTTCATCTATTAGCTAATTGGAATGAATTTATATCACAACCATGCATTTATACAATGCATCTTAGAATATATATCCACACATATGCATGCATAATCAACAAGATTGCATGAAATTTTAATGCACATTCACTCAATGCACCCATAATAGCTTATTAAATGATCTTAGAATTATAGATTTACCAATAATTCATCATTTCATCCATTAACTTTTGTACCTATTGTTGTCATTCATGTCAAATAGGATTGGAATGCATTTGAAGCTTAAAGCCAGTTTGAAGAAGTATATATAACAAGATTGTCATTGATCTCAACAATAGTAGAAAAAGATTGTCATTGATGTCAACAACAGTGTGATATCAAGTACAATGAAATAACCATTGAAATATGTAGTTAGAAAAATGGGGAAAATGATGTAGATGTGTACACAAGCAAATGAAATGTTGAAGTGCGAAGTCGGTAAGATCTTGAAGTGCAAAAATTGGTGAATGTCAAAGCTTGCAGTAACAAAGTTTGTAGCATGTAATGTCAAAGTGCATAATTGAAATGCACAAGTTGGTGGAGTATTGAAGCTCGTAGTGCATGGAATGATGAAGTTGTAGTGTGTGGATTGTCGAAGTTTGCAGATGGTAAAGTATCAAAATGAACAAAAAAAGGCAACACAAAATACCAAGACGACAGCATAGATGAAAGTAGTTAATAAATGTTTGGTCGACTTAAGTTAGTTGTTCAAGAAAACTTAACCATAAAGAAGGTGTATGGGAAAAATTGTCCATGAAGAAAGAAAGATGGAATGTTTCCGACAAGGGGAATCCCCTAGGGGTTGTCCACTTAAGAAAATTGTGCTTAAAGGAAAAACAACTTGACATCAAAACCAATATAAATAAACAAAGATAGAAGTATCCTATGTGGAGTGAAGATCAGGGGAGCTTAAGTTGAATCTACGAAGAAAGAATTAATGAAGTAAGTTGAAGAAAGGTATTAGTTTATTGATATGGGGTAAAATTTCTCTTGAAAGATGAAGTGACGAAGTGATAGGATGACTAGATCTTAGCTCAATGAAATAATATTTTTTCTTGGTTAAATATAAAATAGAGCAACTTGGTATCAAGATCGACGAGGAAACTGTGTGATAAATATTAACAATTTCGATTGAATAATTGGTGTCACAATGCCGAAGACTTAAGTGTTAAAAATAAAATATTTCTATGGCTTGGGGTAGATGACAACATAAGGAGTGAAACCATAAATCAATATGCTATATAAATTTAAAATGTTGAAAACAATGGATAAGGCCCATACCTCAACAGAAATTTTGAAGAAGATCACCATTGAGCTTTCGATCCAATCATGTCACCCACAACTTGTCCTCAACAACAAATACATCCAAGCATATAATATATATGTAAAATGTTAGCATCTAATATATCATAATCCACTCAACATGTATAAATCAAATATATCCATGGAATTTAAAGAAAATATTTGCAAATTAATTTGGATGAGAAAAGAGTATTTCTATTGATATAAAGAACATAAGTATGTTAGAAAACAGGACCGCAAAGCAATAACAGATATACATTTAAATCAATAAACAAGATGCAAAACACATTAAAACATTACAGAGAGACACATATATAACATGGTTCACCCAAACGATGGGCTACATCCACAAAGAAATTTTCCAGTCCTTTTATTACAGTCCATAAAGATGAAGGGATACACCCTGCAGCAAAACCATTGCACTTCCTCTTCACGCTCTCACAGTCTCTCTTCCAGTACAATACAATACCATATACAGTCGATTTACAATGCTCTCTTTTATAGGGGAAATACCATGGGAAAAATTCTAGGGTTAACCCAATACCATGGGTCCGCAATACTGTTGGCCAACACACATCCCAAAAAAAATTTCGGGGCACTGCCCCTGAACCCCAATGCAAGGGGAATGAGTGTACAATACTCCTGGGTTACAATCACAACTGAATAATATCTCTGGATTTGGAAGATTAGGCTCCACAACCAACAATCTCCCACTTGGAGACTAATCACAACAACTCTACCACTACTGCACTTGCTGGACCTTGGACTTGGCAAATTTCTTCTTTTCACCTTCATGCTTTAAGCCCAACAGAAACTGAGCAGGAACTCAGTTTCTCTCTGGTTACTCCCTTTGTCAACATGTCTGCAGGATTCTGGCTAGTGTGAATCTTTTCAAGTTTTAACAGTTCTTCATCTAGAATAGATCTTATGAAGTGGTACTTGAGTTCTATATGTTTAGTCCTTGAATGAAAAACTGAGTTCTTTGCAAGATGAATGGCACTCTGGCTGTCACTGTACATCCTACTAATCTCCTGTTTCTTACCCAATTCTTCCATGAACTTCTGCAACCAAATCATCTCCTTACTAGCCTCTGTAGCAGCAACATACTCTGCTTCCGTTGTTGAAAGTGCAACAACCTGTTGCATTTTTGAAATCCAACTTACTGTTGTTCCACCTACAGTGAACACATACCCTGTGGTGCTCCTCCTGCTGTTTTTATCACCAGCCATATCTGCATCAACATATCCCTGTAGAACAGTGTCTGAACCTCCAAAACATAATGCATGGGAAGTGGTACCTCTCAATTACTTGAGAATCCACTGTACTGCTTTCCAATACTCTTTACCTGGATTATTCATATACCTGCTCACAACTCCCACTGCATGTGCAATATCTGGTCTTGTGAACACCATGGCATACATCAAGCTCCCAACTGCTGATGAATAGGGAATCTTGGACATGTAATCTATCTCTTCCTGTGTCTCTGGACACATATGCTTGCTTAGTTTGAAATGGCTTGCCAAAGGTGTGCTGACTGGTTTTGCATTCTGCATTCTAAACCTATGCAACACCTTTTCTATGTACTCACCTTGAGACAATGTCAATTTGCAATTTTTCCTGTCTCTTGTTATTCTCATACCAAGGATTTTCTTTGCAGCACCCAAATCCTTCATCGCAAATGATTTAGCTAGTTTTCTTTTGAGCACATTTATATCCTACATGTTAGACCCTGCAACAAGCATGTCATCCACATACAATAAAAATATAATATATCTTTCGTTATCTAGCCTCTTGAAATAAACACAGTGGTCAGAATGACATCTATCATAACCTTGTTCTGTCATAAACTTATCAAATTTTAAATACCACTGTCTTGGAGCTTGCTTCGGGACATACAAGCTCTTCTTCAACCTGCAAACCAAATTCTCCTTCCCTTTGACCTCATACCCTTGTGGCTGCTGCATATAAATCTCTTCCTCCAAATCCCCATGGAGAAAGGCCATTTTTACATCTAATTGTTCAAGATGCAAATCTTCTACCGCCACTAGACTTAAAATAGTTCTAATTGAAGTCATTTTAACAACAGGAGAAAATATTTCATCAAAATCTATACCTTTCTTTTGTGCAAACCCCTTTACAACAAGTCTAGCCTTGTACCGCTTCTTTCCTCCATCTTCTTCCTTCAACCTGTAAACCCATTTATTCTGCAATACCGTTTTTTCTGCAGGAAACTTAACCAGATCCCAAGTCTGGTTTCTTAACAATGAGTCCATCTCCTCATCCATGCCTTGCTCCCACTTCTTTCTAGTTTCTACCTGCATTGCTTCTTCAAAACATTCTAGCTCACCAGAATCAGTCATCAATAAATAATACAATGAAGGAGAGAATCGTTCAGGGGGTCTACTTAACCTGGTAGACCTTCTTACATTTGCAGGAGTTTCAGGTACCTGCTGCTGCTCTTGATTTTCTGGTGCTTTTGGAACTTCATTTTCTTTGATTTCATCAAGCACTGTGTACTCTGTGTTTTCCTTTTCTTCTTTCTTTCCCTGCAACTGATCTTTGTACATGACCTTTTCATTGAATACTACATCTCTACTCCTAATTATTTTGTGATTTTTAAGATCCCATAAGCGATAACCAAAATCATCAACCCTGTATCCATTAAAGCTACATTTCTTGGATTTAGCCTCAAGCTTTGTTCTATCATCTTTATCAATATGGACAAATGCTTCACAACCAAAAGTTCTCAGAAATGAGTATTTTACATGTTTACCTGTCCATGCCTCCTCTGGAATGCCACCATCCAAAGCGCTTGAAGGCCCTCTGTTTATTAAATAAACAACAGTGTTTACAACATCAGCCCAAAACTGTAAGGGCAACCCTGCATGCAATCTCATACACCTTGCACGCTCCTTGATCATTCTGTTCATCCTTTCTGACACACCAATTTCTTGGGGTGTTCCAGGGACTGTCTTCTCTCTGCGAATCCCATTGTGTGAACAGTAACTATCAAACTCCTTGCTGCAGTACTCGCCTCCATTATCAGATCTGAGACATTTCAACCTTTTTCCTGTCTCATTCTCAGCCAAAGCTTTCCACTTCTTAAAAGTATCAAACACATCAGATTTCTGTCTAATGCAATAAACCCAAGTTTTTCTAGTTGCATCATCAATAAAAGTAACATAATAATGAGAGACACCAAGAGATTATACCTAAGCTGGTCCCCATACATCTGTATGGACAAGCTCTAACTTTTCACTCTTATTTTGTTTCCCAACCCCAAGAAATCTAATTCTCTTCTGTTTTCCATAAACACAGTTCTCACAAAATTCCAAACTTACCTGCTTCAGATCTGGAAGCAGTTTCCTTGAGTGGAGAATCTGCATCCCCTGCTCACTCATGTGGCCAAGCCTATGATGCCACAATGCTGCACCTGTTTCTGTGGAAGCTACAGAAATAGAATAATCAGTATTATGAGGACATAAATATAACGTACCTATCCTATCTCCTTTTGAAATTACCATTGATCCTTTAGTGACCTTCCACCACGTTTTTCCAAATGTAGACAAACAACCGCCATCTCCCAACTTCCCTGTTGAGATCAGATTTCTTTTCATAGCAGGAATATGCCTTACATCCTTTAGCAACCAGTCATTTCCATTATTTAGCTTAATCCGTACCTTACCCTTTCCAACAATTTTACATGGTTCATCATCCCCCAATAAAACATGCCCAAAATCACCTTGAACATAATCATAAAAGAATTTCCTATGGGGTGTAGCATGACATGAAGCCCCTAAATCTACTACCCAGTAATCACTAGTATTATCTAATGCAAGAATCAAAGCATCTTGTAACACATCACCTGCTACATTAGCTTCCTGGGTAGTCTCTTGTTGCCTCTCACCTTTCTTCTTTGGTACTCTGCAGTCTTTCTTTAGATGTCCTTTCTTACCACAATTCCAGCATTCTATTTTTCCGAATCTGGACTTGGATCTTCCCTTTTTAGACTTGCCATGATTTCTTGGGCTTCTTCCTCTCTCGTTTTGTCTCCCTTTTCTCTCCATGGTCAACGCATTGCCTGATGTCTCACCTGCGCTTTTCCTTCACATTTCCTCACTAAGAATAACACTAACAAAAACATCAAACTTAAGAGTGCTTGAACTAGGGACAGAGTTACTTATAGCCATGACCAAGCTATTCCAGCTTTCTGGCAATGAGCACAAGATTAGAAGAGCCCTAACCTCATCATCAAAGTTCACTTTTACAGAACTTAACTAACTGGTAAGTGTATTAAACTCATTTAAATGGTCAGCAATAGATCCACCTTCCGACATCTTCATATTAAATAAACGCTTCATTAAAAATACCTTGTTAGTAGCCGAGGGTTTTTCATAGAGCTTACTCAATGCGCTCATCACACCCTCTGTTGTTTTTTCTTTCGAAATATTGAAGGCCACCAACGAAGCCAGGCACAGCCGTATTGTTCCTAGTGCCTTTTTGTCAAGAACCTCCCATTCTTCATCCTTCATAGCCACCGGTTGTTTTGCTTTTCTGCCCAACGGCAGGTACATATCTTTCTGGTACAGATAGTCCTCCATTTGCATCTTCCATAACTGATAGTTTTGGCCGTTAAATTTCTCGACCCTAAAATTTCCTTCTTCCGCCATTGCTCCCACTCGAACCAGGAACCCTACTTTCCTGCGAGTTTACCAACCAAATAGACCTTTTGGCTCTGATACCAATTGTTAGAAAACAGGACCGCAGAGTAATAACATATATACAGTTAAATCAATAAACAAGACGCAAAACACATTAAAACATTACAGAGAGACACAGATATAACGTGGTTCACCCAAACGATGGGCTACATCCACAAAGAAATTTGCCAATCCTTTTATTACAGTCCAGAAAGATGAAGGGATACACCCTGCAGCAAAACCGCTGCACTTCCTCTTCACGCTCTCACAGTCTCTCTTCCAGTACAATACAAAACCATATACAGTCGATTTACAATGCTCTCTTTTATAGGGGAAATACCATGGGAAAAATTCTAGGGTTAACCCAATACCATGGGTCCGCAATACTGTTGGCCAACACACATCCAAAAAAAAAAATTCAGGGGCTCCGCCCTCGAACCCCCATTTTCTCGGGCGCACTTCCCTGAACCCCCTTTTTCGGGGCGCTACCTCGAACCCCAAGGTAGAGGGAATGAGTGTATAGCACTCCTAGGTTACAATCACAACTGAATAATATCTCTGGATCTGGAAGATTAGGCTCCACAACCAACAAAGTAAATACTAACAACCTCCAACGGTAACTTGTCGAAACCGAGAAACTAAGTTCCTCCACCCAGGCCTCCACCACTTCAATCCTCCATGCAAAGGCAATATCATAAGTATAATGATTAATTGGGTTGCTCCTACACAAGATAATGGAGACCTTGGGAGATGAACATAAAAAGTTCCATCCAACAAGGACCAAGGGATGCAAACTCAAGGTAATGGAAATGGGGAAAAATTTCTCTACGTTTTACTTGCTCTCCAAGTTTCACCTCCTTCAATGCTTCACAATGGCTCAATATACATCCCACAAATGGGAGATGGAGGGGCGAATCGAAGAATTTTCCAACATATGGAAGATCAAGGATCATGATCATTGTGGCTTGGAAAGGAAAACTCAACATATTTTTTTATTTTTGACCACAACACCTGATGTGTGTGGGTCATAATGAAGCAAGCAACATGTACATATGATGTATAATTGGTGACCCGCGTGTATCAAAAAAAGTGTGGTTTTAAGGGTTCAATTGAGCATCAAGCATATTTTGAGCAAGTGGTGTATAATGAGTCTACAGAGGGACAATGTAGGCCATCAAGGCATGTTTCATAAGGTGTGGAAAATCATGATATAAAATATGCCCCCTAATGTGTGAGGTCAGAGGCATAATCATGATGGATGAAATACAGTATCAATCCCGAAAGTGGAGTAGTAAAGGCCCAGCCAGAAGAACTAGACACTCATTAGCATGTTACAATGTTGACTCTCAATACATGAATACAGATCTGAAATATATATAGCAATCCCCAGTACATATACATATAATGAGCATGAATAGGAAATACCTCATGAACATATGTCATAAGCGGTCATAGCCATTACAATATATAGTGGATTCATGCTAGAAAACATGATTGTAGAGTAATAACAATATAACAAGATGCAAATATAAACCACAAACACATTTCAAGAGAGATACCAATATAACATTGTTCACTCAAGATGGGATACGTCCACATAGAAATTTCCAATCCTTTATTATTATACCATGCAATGAAATGAAGGGATACAACTTGTAGTACACCTGTTGCACTTCCTCTTCACTCTCTCATAGTATCTCTCACAATCCCTTCTGGGACAAGTGTATAGTAAAAATGGGGTACACGGCTTGAAAAATACCATCTCTGAATCAGCAAGATCAAGCTCCACAACCAACAAGTAAGGTCTCTAAACTAGGTGAATACATCTGGTACATCTGGTGCATAGTGGAGTACAACTTCTCTGTCATGAGAACTATGTTGGTTGTGGAGCATGATCTTCCATATTAAAATATTTTATTGTTCATCATGTTTGTACCCTAGTTTTACTATACACTCATCATACTAGGAGGATGAGGTGGGACATTGTCCCCCTACGGTGGTCCGGGGGGGACCATCCCCCTCGGCTGGGGGGTATGGGGGCCAGTGGGCCCTCGGAGGGGGGTTCGGGTCTGAAACCCTGGAAAGAATTTTTTGGTATCTTTGTTGTCCAACAATATACAGGCTGATGGTATTAAGTGACCTGTGGTATTTTCCCACGGTAATTCCCCTATAAAAGGAAAACATTGTAATACGACTGTGTATTGCATTGTAGCTTTGTAAAATAATCTCTGTGATTGTGTGAGAGAGACTGTGAGAGAGTGAAGAGGAAGTGCAACGAAGTTGTTGCAGACCTTGTATCCATTAATTTTGTTGGATGGTATAATAATAAAGGACTAGAAATTTCTGTGTGGACGTAGGCCATCTTGGGTGAACCATGTTATATCTGTGTCTCTCTTATAAAGTGTTTTAATATTTTCATTTTGTTTATTGTTTAATATTGTTGCTTTGTGATCCTGTTTTTCTAACAATTAGTATCATAGACAAAAGGTCTATTTGGTAGGTAAACTCACAGGAAAGAAGGGTTCCTGGTTCGATTGGGAGAAATGGTAGAAGAAGGAAGGTTTAGGGTCAAGAAATTTAATGGCCAAAACTACCAGTTATGGAAGATGCAAATAGAGGACTATTTGTACCACAAGGATCTATACCTACCATTGAGCAGAAAAACAAAATAGCTAGCGACTATGAAGGACAAAGAATGGGAGGTTCTTGATATAAAGGAACTGGGAACAATACGGTTATGCCTAGATTGATCGGTGTCTTTCAATATTTCGAAAGAAAAGAAAATGGAGGGTGTGATGAGTACATTGGATAAGCTATATGAAAAACCCTCGGCTTCCAACAAGGTATTTTTAATGAAGCATGTATTTAATATGAATATGTCAAAAGGTGGATCTATTGTTAACCATTTAAATGAATTCAGTACTATTACTAGTCAACTAAGTTCTGTAAAAGTGAACTTTGATGATGGGGTTAGGGATTTTCTAATACTTTTCTCATTGCGATCCTTGTTTTCTAACAATTGGTATCATAGCCAAAAAGGTCTATTTGGCTAGTAAATTCGCAAGAAAGAAGGGTTCTTGGTTTGAGTGGGAGCAATGGAAGAAGAAGGAAAGTTTAGGGTCAAGAAATTTAATGGCCAAAACTACCAGTTATGGAAGATGCAAATGGAAGACTATTTGCACCACAAGGATCTATACCTACCATTGGGTGGAAAAAAAAATAGCCAACAGCTATGAAGGATGAATAATGGGAGGATCTTGATAGAAAGGCACTGAGAACAATATATTTGTGCCTAGCTTCATCAGTGTCTTTCAATATTTCGAAAGAAAAGACAATGGAGGGTGTGATGAGTGCATTGGATAAGCTCTATGAAAAATCCTCAGCTTACAACAAGGTATTTTTAATGAAGCGTTTATTTAATATGAATATGTCAAAAGGTGGATCTGTTGTTAACCATTTAAATGAATTTAGTATTATTACTAGTCAACTAAGTTCTGTAAAAGTGAACTTTGATGATGAGGTTAGGGATCTTCTAATCTCGTGCTCATTGCGATCATGTTTTTCTAACAATTGGTATCATAGCCAAAATGTCTATTTGGTTGGTAAACTCGCAGGAAAGAAGGGTTCCTGGTTCAAGTGGGAGCAATGGTAGAAGAAGGAAAGTTTAGGCTCAAGAAATTTAATGGCCAAAACTACCAGTTATGGAAGATGCAAATGGAAGACTATTTGTACCATAAAGATCTATACCTACCGTTGGGCGGAAAAACAAAATAGCTAGCGACTATGAAGGATGAAGAATAGGAGGTTCTTTATAGAAAGGCACTGGGAACTATACAGTTGTGCCTAGCTTCATTGGTGTCTTTCAATATTTCGAAAGAAAATACAATGGAGGGTCTGATGAGTGCATTGGATAAGCTCTATGAAAAACCCTCGGCTTCCAACAAGGTATTTTTAATGAATCATTTATTTAATATGAATATGTCAAAAGGTGGATTTGTTGTTAACCATTTAAATGAATTTAGTACTATAACTAGTCAAATAAGTTCTGTAAAAGTGAACTTTGATGATGAGGTTAGGGCTCTTCTAATCATGTGCTTATTGCCAGAAAGTTGGAATGGCTTAGTCATGGTTGTAAGTAACTTTGTCCCTATTCCAAACACTCTTAAATTTGATGATGTTGTTGGTGTTTGTAATAATTTCAATCTACAGCAAGATTTAGGAGCCTTAGAGAAACTCACAAATCGAATTTGATGCAAAACCAACAAAAAACCATTAAATGAGAAGCAATTTACACATGCAATGTGTATAGAAATAGGTTATATTTTGACTGTCTAACATAAAAACATGTTAGTATTAGTTTTATATTACATCAGAAGTGTTTCGTGAGGCTTAGGAATCCCAATGTGACTGTTCAGGTGAAATTGGCCAAACTGGCCTCAGTCCCCCTAGGTGGGACAAACACTCTCCAAATCAGCCACAATGGCCACGAATTGTTTTGTGGATGTGACTGAGGTGACATGGGGTCATCATAACACCTTGGAATGTGTGGGTGTGGAAAAATAGGTGGGTGAGAGGCTCTAAGTGGCATTAAATGCACCAAATCAGCCCAAAATTGGACAAAATCCACCTCTAGCACTCCTAGTCAACCAAACTATCCACATTCAATGAATGGGAGTGCACCAGCAATGATGAGAGCACACATGTGGATGGTTGACTGAGATGGAGTGCTCATGTGGGTGTGAATGCACTAATTTAGCTGGTTATTGGTCCAACTAAGCACCCTAAGTCAAAAACCATAGTGTATTAATGCAAAATGCAATAAAATTGACTAAGGAGTTAAACTAAGGTACAAAGGGTTGGATTACTATTCTAACACCCTCCCTTAACAAAAAACTTAGTAAAACTCATAAAATGAAAGAGGCCTTGGCAACAAAGGCTCAAGTCACCTCAATTACATAAATCAGAAATTTTATTTGTCCATATGAAGCGAGGAAAAGAAGGAAAACCACATGGGACAAAAACTTCCCTCAAGAATGGACATGGGGATGAAACCTGCAACAAATAGTAGAAAATAACCATCCATCACTCACCCCAATCAAATATCGTATGTAAGTGAAGGTCTTCTCTGTGAAATTCTTGATGAAAATTTTGGCAATTTGCTCTGTGGATGGGCAATACTGCAGTGAAATCACCTTGTCATGCAATAAGCCCCGGATGTAGTGCATATGGATCTCAATATGATTTTTCCTCTGACTATGAACTATATCAATAGATATTTTTATGACACTTTCATTGTCCACCCAAATGTTGGTAGGAGAATCAATTGTGACACCAAATTCCCGAAGAATTCCTTGCAACCAAACACACTGTGTAGCTGCATTGACTGCTACACTGTACTCGGCCTCTGCTTATGAAAGTGAAATGGTTTGTTGTTTCTTACTTGATTAACAAATGGTACCTTCATCAAGCATAAATACAAAACCTAAAGTTGATTTCTGTCAGTGGGATCTCCAGCCCAATCCAAATAAGAAAATCCAGCTAGTTGAAGTGAAGCACTAGTTGAATAGGGCACCCCAAAATTCTTTGTACCCTGGACATACTGTAGAATTATTTTGGCTGCCTTAGAATGGAGCTCATGTGGATGGTGTATATGTATTTCTACATAACTTACAACATACGATAAATATGGTCTTGTATGTGTAAGATAGAGCAAGCTGCCAACTAGTTTCCCGTAGAGTGTAAAATCTACCAATGGAGAATTGCCAAATTTATGCAATTTGATGCCAGAAAGAAATGGAGATTTGGATGCCTTACACTCAGCCATGTTAAAATTAATTAGCAGGTCTGAATCATAATTTGGTTGACTTATCATGATGCCCCTTTCACTTTTCTCAATTTCCAAACCAAAAAATTTCCTTAGCAATCCTAGATCGGTCATGGAAAATTCACTATGTAGAGATGACTTAATTGAACCAATTGAAGTGGTGCGGCTCCTTGTAATTAGAAGGTCATCAACATAGAGAAAAATAACCTATAAAATTCCATCATGTTTCTGCAAATATATATTAGTATCTGATTTGCATCTAATGAAGCCAATAGAGAGCAAGACAACATCCATTTTAGCATACCAAGCCCTAACGGCTTGCTTGAGTCCATAGAGTGATTTATTCAACCTGAAAAAAAGTGAAGGAGACTCTTGGAAACCTTTAGTTTTATGCATGTATATATCTTCTTGTATCTCACAATGTAGGAATGCACTCTTGACATCCATATGGTGCACTTGCCAACCCTTACTAGCTACAATTACTAGAACTAGTCTTATGGAGTCCATCTTTGCAACCGGTGCAAAGGTACCAGTATAATCCACACCATGGACTTGAGAGTAGCCCATAGCAACTAATATGTATTTTTATTTCACATCTGAACCATCAGCATCAAGTTTGGTTCGAAATATCCATTTGTATTGAACAAGCTTCCTCTTGGGAGGAAGGGGAACCAATTCCCATGTCTCATTCTCTTGGAGAGAATGGAACTCTTCTTCCATTGTTGTTTTCCATATTGGTTCATTACAAGATTGCTGATATTTCTGTGGATCAGATCCAATCAGCATATAACAGTGCTCAGTAAGAGCACTATCACTTGCTAAGGAATCATTACTAGTTTGAGATCTATTCTTCCTAGGCTCTTGGGGATTGCCAGCCAATTCCCTTGCAGCTTGTATGATTTTTTCAGCCCACTTGGGCCTTGATGGTGACTCATATACATAAATATCATCTACAGCCATATCATCTTCAAGAATATAAAAAAAAAACAGAGCATGAATCATAACTTACATCATCGAATTGTTGAGGAGAAGAGCATTCCCCCGGCACAAGCTCAAAATATGGTATTGGTTCCTCTTCAAATTGCACTCTTCTTTCAACAAATGTCTTGAGTGTGGAAGTGTCAAATATTTTGTAACCTTTTGTATCCTCACCATACCCAACCATGATGCTTTTCTTTCTTTGTGGCCGCAAGGCCTTCCTCTTTTTAGAAGGGAGTCGAGCCCATGCTCTAGATCCAAAAATCCTGAAATTTGAGACATTTGGTTTATGTCCAAACCATGCCTCGTAGGGAGTATTTCCTTTTAATGATTTGTGGAAGGTCTATTTTGTATGTGTGCAGCACAATTAATGGACTCAGCCCATAGCTTGGGACATAGATCCCTTGCTTCAATCATACAAGTGGCCATCTCCTTGAGAGATCTATTCTTCCTCTTTGCCACACCATTTTGTTGTGGTGTGTAGGGAGTTGAATGTTGCATTTGGATGCCACATTCCTCACAAAGGTGTTGTAGGTTTTTGTTGACATATTCCTTCCCATTATTAGTCCTAAGGATCTTAAACTTATGCCCACTCTAATTTTCTACCAATTCCTTCCAAATCTTCAATTGCTCAAAAAAATGAGATTTTAATTTGAGGAAGTACACCCAGCAGAACCTCGAGTAATCATGAATAAATGTAAGTACATACCTTAATCCACCATATGATGGAGTGGGAAGAGGACCAATTGGATCTGAATGTACCAACCCAAGTGGTTGTGTGGCTCTCCTTGCCATCCCCTTCTCATAGCTTCGCTTTGGATGCTTCCCAACTACACATCCAATGCAAGCTCCGTTTGATGATTTGATTTGTGGAAGTCCTTCCACCATCTCATCTCTATGTAGTGCTTGGAGGTACTTGCAGTTCATGTGACCAAACCTCTCATGCCATATCTTGGAAGTATCGTTGGCATGTGAGAGAAGATATTGGTCATTGGAAGTGGGGAGGAAGTTTGAAAACTTGTACATCCTCTCATGGTGGTCTGCATACCCAATTGCAACAACTTGGTTTGATGATATTTGTGCAATCTCTTCCATGTCTGGAGTGAAGTTCACTCTCTTTGCCTCTTTTGTATGGGTAATTTGATAAACTGATAGCATATTTGCTGCAAGGTCTAGTCAATACAACACATCACTGAAGAAACCATGCTCTAAATCAATCCTACCAATCCCCTTGGTCTGGATTTCTGAATCATCCCCCATTCGAACTGTTGGGCCAGCATTCAAATGCATGGAGGAGAAGAGCTAACTTGTGGCTACCATGTGTCTAGAATCCACCAAATAAATGATAAAATATGAGGAATTAGAGGTACCTGCTACCAAAGCATGCCATTTCTCCTTGCCATCTAAACTAGAGGTGCCATCTTTCTTCCTTGCGGTGTCTGGGACTGGGATGCTTTTATTGTCTAGCAGTTGTGCCATCTGGTCAATGGTTTTCTTCATGCATGAAATTTCTAGATGCCATCCCTTGTGGAAACAGGTGCATTTGCTCTTCTCTTTTCCCTTCTTGTCCTTCTCCCTGGGAGGATTCGAACCCCCATCATTGGATTTGGGTTTTTCTGGTTTCTTCTTCTCAGGAAGCTTCAAATTCTTTGCCTTGGACTTTCCCTTTGAGGCATTCGAAACCCCCATGCCCAAGGCTCTATCCTTAGCCTTGATGGTTCCCATTTGGACTAACTTGTCTTTCTCCTAGGTGAGGGATTCCATGAAGCTATCTAGACTTGGCATTTTCCATTTTTTAAGTGTTAACTTGCTAGAATGGAATGTGCTGACAAAGGCTGATAATTCTGGCCCCAACTTCGAAAGGATGGATAGAATCAATTGGTCCTCTTTATTCTCAATCCCACATTGCTTTAGCTGCAACACAAGTGACTTAAACTTGGTGAAGAAGTCATGGATAGTGTCAAAGTGCGTTGGGGTCAGGCTGATGAGCTCGTTCTCAAGTTGGTGTCCTCTTAGTTCATCAGTTTTCCCAAAGAGTGTCTCTAGTTTTACCTAGACTTCATTGGGGGTTGTTAAACTATCTATGTGGAGAAAAAGCTATCTTGAGATACTCAGGCATAACAATCCATATGCTTCATCCAATCTATTGAAGTACTTAGCTTTCTCTATATCAGAGTTTGGCTCCACCTTTGTGCCCATGATAACTCTGTAGAGACCTTTGGATCTCAACTGAATAACCATCTCTGCCTTCCAATCAAAGAAATTGAAAGGTGTTAATATGTGGGTAGCTTCCATTTCTTCCTGTGATAATGGTGATGAAATTGTCGAATGTCTTGCAAAACAACTCAATTTTAGCTAGAATTTCTCTAAAAATGCAACTCAAAACGCTTTGGATTGATTTGAAACTCATTAAAATCCACTCATATTTGATACCATGTGATAATTTCGATATACAACAATATCTAGGAGCCTTATAGATACTCAGAATTCGAATTTGATGCAAAACCAACAAAAAACCATTTAATGAGAAGCAATTTACACATGTAATGTGAACAGAAACAGGTTATATTTTGACTTTATAACATAAAAACATGTTAGTAATAGGTTTATATTACATCAGAAGTGTTTCATGAGGCTTAGGAATCCCAATGTGACTGTACAAGTGAAATTGGCCAAATTGGCCTCAATCCCCCCTAGGTGGGCCAAACACGCTCTAAATCAGCCCAAATGGCCACGAATTACTGTGTGGACATGGATGAGGTGACATGGGGTCATCATAACACCTTCAACCTTGGCATGCATGGGTTTGGAAAAATAGGTGGGTGAGAGGCTCTAGGTGGCATTAAATGCACCAAATCAACCCAAAATTGGACAAAATCCACCTCTAGCGCTCCTAGTTAACCAAAATGTCCACATTCAATGAATGGGAGTGCACCAGCAATGATGAGGGCTCACATGTGGATGGTTGATTGAGCTAGAGTGCTCATGTGGGTGTGAATGCACCAATTAGCTGGTTATTGGTCCAACTAAGCGCCCTAAGTCCAAAACCATAGTGTATTAATGCAAAATGCAATAAAATTAACTAAGGGGTTCGATTACTATTTTAACAATGTTATTCTTAGTGAGGAAATGCAAAGAAAAAGCATAGTTGAGACATCAGGTAATGCATTAACTATGGAGAACAGGGGAAGACAAAGGGAGAGAGGAAGGAGCATAGGTAATCGCAGCAGGTATAGAAAGGGCAGATCCAAGTCTAGATTGGGAAAGATAGAGTGCTAGAACTGTGATAAGAGAGGGCATATTCTGAATAAATATTGTAGAGCTCCAAAGAAGAAAGGAGATGAAAAGCATGATACTACTCAGAAAGCAAATGTAGCAGGTGATGTGTTCCAAGATGCTTTGATTCTTGCATTGGATAATACTAGTGATTATTGGATAGTAGATTTAGGGGCTTAATATCATGCTACACCCCATAGGAAACTCTTTCATGATTATGTTCCAGGTGATTTTGGACATGTTTTATTGGGGGATAATGAACGATATAAAATTGTTGGAATGGGTAAGGTACGGATTAAGTTAATGGCTGCTAAAATATGTAAGGCATATTTCTGCTATGAAAATAAATTTGATCTCAATGGGGCAGTTGGAAGATAGTGGTTGTTTGTCTATGTTTTGAAATACATGGTGGAATATCTCTAAAGGAGCGCTGGTAATAGAAAAAGGAGAAAATATAGGCGCGTTGTATTTATGTCCTCATAATACTGATTATTCCATCTTTGTAACTTCTATAGAAACATGTGTAGCGTTGTGGAATCATAGACTTGGCCACATGAGTGAGAAGGGGATGCATATTCTTCACTGAAGGAAATTGCTTCCATATCTGAAGCATGTAAGTTTGGAATTACGTGAGAACTGTGTTTATGGAAAACAAAAGAGAGTTGTATTTCGCAGGGTTGCCAAACAAAAGAAGAGTGAAAAGTTAGAGCTTGTGCATATAGATGTATGGCCCCCAGCTTAGGTACAATATCTTGGTGGCTCACATTATTATGTTACTTTTATTGATGATCCAGTTAGAAAAACTTAGGTTTATTGCATTAGAGAGAAATCTGATGTGTTTTCTACTTTTAAGAAGCGGAACGCTTTGGTTGAGAATGAGACAAGGATAATATTGAAGTGTCTCAGATAAGATAATGGAGGTGAATATTGCAGCCAGGAGTTTGATAATTACTGTTCATACAATGGGATTCACAGAGAGAAGATAGTCCCAGGAACAACACAAGAAAATGGTGTGTCAAAAAGGATGAATAGGACCATTATGCAGCATGCAGGGTTGCCCTTATAGTTTTGGATGATGTTGTAGATATTGTTGTTTATTTAATAAACAAAGGGCCTTCAAGCACTTTGGATGGTGTATTTCCAGAGGAGGCATGGACAGGTAAAAAGGGAAACTACTCATGTATGAGAACTTTTGGTTGTGAAGCATTTTCCCATATTGATAAAGAAAATAGAGAAACGCTTGAGGCTAAATTCAAGAACTGCACCTTAATTGGATACGGGGTTGATGATTTTGGTTATCGCTTATGGGATTAAGGAAATCACAAAGTCATTAGGAGTAGAGATGTAGTATGCCATGAAAATGTTATGTACAAAGATCAGTTGTAGGGAAATAAAGAGGAAAAGGAAAATAGAAAGTACATAGTGCTTGATGAAATCAAAGAAAATGAAGTTCCAAAGGCACCATAAAATCAAGAGCACCAACAAGTATCTCAAACTCTTGCAAATGTGAGAAGATCCGACTAGGTTATGTAGACCCCCTGAACGATTCTCTCCTTCACTGTATTATTTATTGATGATTGATTATGGTGAACCAGAATGTTATGAAGTGGCAATGGAGGTAGAAACTAGAAATAAGTGGGAGCAATGAATGAATGAGGATATGGAATCATTGGTAAGAAACCATACTGTGGATTTGGTTGACTTGCTTGCAAGAAAAAGAGCATTGAAGAATAAATGGGTTTACAGGTTGAAGGAAGAAGATGGATGCAAGAAGAGGTACAAGGATATACTTGTTGTAAAGGGGTTTACACAAAAGAAAGGGAGAGACTTTGATGAAATATTTTCTCCTGTTGTTTAAATGACTTCAATTAGGACTATTTTAAGTCTATTGGTAGTAGAATATTTGCATCTTGAACAATTAGATGTAAAAATGACCTTTCTCCATTGGGGTTTGGAGGAATATATTTATATTTAGCATCCATAAGTGCATGAGGTCAAAGGGAAGGATAGTTTGGTTTGGAGGTTGAAGAAGAGCTTGTATGGCTTGAAGCAAGATCCAATGCAGTGGTATTTAAAATTTGATAAGTTTATAACAAAACAAGGTTATAGTAGATTTCATTCTGACCACTATGTTTATTTCAAGAGTTTAGATAATGGAAGATATATTATCTTGTTATGTATGTGGATGGCATGCTTGTTGCAGGTTCTAACATGCATGCTATAAATGTTCTCAAAAAGAAACTAGCTAAATCATTTGAAATGAAGGATTTGGGTGTCGCAAAGCAAATCCTTGGTATGAGAATAATAAGAGATAAAAAAAATCACAAATTGACATTGTCTCAAGGTGAGTACATAGAAAAGGCGTTGGAGAGGTTAATAATGTAAAATGAAAAACCAGTTAGTACACCTTTGTCCATCTATTTCAAGCTAAGTAAGGAGATGTGTCCCAAGACATAGGAAGAGATAGAATACAAGTCCAAGGTTCCCTATTCATAAGTAGTTGGCAGCTTGATGTATGCCATGGTGTGCACAAGACCAGATATTGCACATGTAATGGGAGTTGTGAGTAGGTATATGAACAGTCTAGGCAAAGAGCATTGGAAGAAAGTAAAATGGATTCTCAGGTATTTGAGAGGTACCACTTCCCATGCATTATGCTTCGGAGGTTTAGACAGTTCTGCATGGATATGTTTATGCATATATGGAAGGTGATAAAGATAGGAAGAGGAGCACCACAAGGTTTTTTATTAATGTAGGTGGAACAACAGTAAGTTGGATTTCAAAACTCCAAAAGGTTGTTTCACTTTCAACAACAAAAGTAGAGTATGTTGTTGCTACAAAGGCTAGTTAAGAAATGATTTGGTTGCATAGGTTCATGGAGGAATTGGGAAAGAAGCAGGAGAATAGAAGGTTGTACAATGCCAACCAGAGTGCCATTCATCTTGCAAATAACTCATCTTTTCATCTGAATACTAAACATATACATCTCAAGTACCATTCATAAGATTTGTTATAGAAGATGAACTGTTAAAGTTGGAAAAGATACATACTAGCTAGAATCATGTAGACATGTTGACAAAGGTAGTAACCAGAGATAAAGTGAGTTCCTGATCGATTTATATTGGCCTTCAAGCTTGAAGATGAATATGAGAAATTTTATAGGTCCAAGGTTCAGAGCATAGCCTAGCAAGTGCAGCAGCAATGGATTTTTTGTGATCAATCTCCAAGTGGGAGATTGTTGGTTGTGGATTGTGACCTTCTAGATTCAAATATGTTATTGTTTAGCCGTGTTTGTACTCCAGTTTTGTTGTACACTCATCCCAGTAGGGGGTTGCGGGGGCCAAAAGGCCCCTGGCAGGGGTTCAAGGGTGAAGCCCCCGAAAGAAATTTTTGGGATATTTGTTTTCCAACAATTTGTGGGCCCATGGTATTAGGTGACCTGTGGTATTTACCCATGGTAATTCCCCTATAAAAGGAAAGCATTATAATACAAATGTGTATTGTATTGTAGCATTGTAAAACAATCTATGTGATTGTGTGTGAGAGACTGTGAGAGAGTGAAGAGGAAGTGCAACAGAGTTGTTACAAGTTGTATTCCTTTAGTTTACTTGATTTTATAATAATAAAGGAATGAAAATTTCTATGTGTATGTATCCCATCTTGGGTGGACCACATTATATATGTGTCTCTCTTGTAATGTGTTTTAATATTTGCATCTTGTTTATTGTTTATTGTTATTGCTCGGTGATCTTGTTTTTCTAACAAACTGATGTCCCATAGGTATATTTCGATCAAAAGTAATAGCATATATGATAATATGATCATGGTCTGGGGTCTTCTACACAAACCACCAATGGTACATGTACCATCACGTGAATAGGTATTAAGGTATATAGTTAACAAATGTGAGACAACCCATCGATGATGAAAATGGGTGTCAAGGTACCGAGTACATTCAACAAGTGTGAATAGAGGTGTTGAGGTCAAACACTTGAAGAATCCATCAATCGGGAGACATTGATGTATCCCCAACTATCAATGACAAGAGAACTTGCCACTAGTGATTTCAAGTCTCAAGGTACTCATGTGACTCAAGATATCGATTATGGAATAGATGATCTGAAGTCGATGGAATGAGATCCGTTGGAAGGAGGGAATTAGGGCATCCCCCATCAACCAACACAAGGTATGCAGCAAGGCTGAATGATTTGGAAGAACTCGGATGAGCATGATGTATGTGAACCAATGACCATGTGCGTCTCTCACGCATAAAGTAAATATATTCAATTACCAATCAACTTGGAATTTAGCTCATGATTGATTTTTATTAAAAACTTTTAATAATTAAAATGGACATAGCTCGCCACAGGAAAATATCAGTTTGAATGCAACTTGAGAAAAATTATTTCCGAACATTCCATATGTTTTTATAAGGCTTGGGAAGAACACTACAAATTCTCTTCTTATATTTAAATTTCTAAAACAATACACCAATGAACATGTAAATTTCACCCTTTTGAGTATAAAATTCTGCAGCAAATATTCTAATATAAAAGTAATTATTAAACAGGAATAACATTCATTTACAAAAAGTGAATAAAAACATAACAATAGAAGTACAATATTTTGAAATTACACTCTCGTTTAAGTACAATATTATGAAATTACACTGTCGTTTACCCGCTGCTTGGAATGAATGAAACAAACTTAAAACATATTTCCTCCACGAACACATTAGTCATCAATTAGTTCCCAATTACAAGAAAACTACAGTAATATGGTTTTTTACATCAAAAAATTATTTAATAATATGGTTGGTGGTAGCGACCTATCTTCAAACACATTGCACACTTGATTTCTCAAATGATTTTCCCCAAAATGAAATTAATCAACACTTTCCTCTCCCGTCATTTCCTTACATATATTTTAAACTGTCATAACTTAAATAATGGTACTAAATGCCTACATGCATCATATCATTTACATAGTTAATAAATCAACATACATTCTACAGACATACCCGCAACACGATGGATTCTAATTAGCCAAATTTTGTTACAGAATGGTATTCCATTTCCTTTAAAAAATAAATTCTCATATTTTAATTCTAAAGCTAATATAATTACAATAATTTGTACAAACACATTAAATGAATTCAAATCAAAATTGCATATTTATGAAATGCACTACAAGAATTAAATACTTATTTGCTTTGCTGGAACAATTATTAACTATGTGAGGTACACACTTCTCAACCTTATACAACTAAGCTCATCAATCTTTCAGCTCAACTACCACACTCGATTTGGGACCATGAACCCTTGAGGAGACCAACATCTTCTGGATTAACATCGAGTTAGAATAGCAGATGGAGCATGTATAAGTTCAGGATTCTACATGTTTTCTTCTCCATGAAGCTTGTGCTCTCGCTCTCCAACATGAAGGGTGTTGAATAGAAGAAATGATATAATGAATAATGAGCAAAACCCCATCGAATTTTCTTATTTTCATGGTAAAGGTATTGCATGCATAACTTATACCATGTGGGCTCCTCCTAACACCCACGTTCCTCCACCTTCTTCACAACTTCACCTTCCAATAAGGAGGATATAAGGACGCAATAAGGTAAATATAGCTTTTGGCACCTAGCATATGGATAGGGTCATATGCTAGGTCCTCTAGGCCATATCCAATCCCTTCCCATCACTCCATGCCTATTTATTTCTCGTATATTCATGGTCCCCCATTCTCTTTTATCATTCACTTCAACCACAATCGGTTGTATTGTTTTATTATAAGTATATATAGTGTCCATTTATTTTTCAACACGTTAATGACTTACAGACAAATAACTAAAAATTAAACACAAGGTCTCTCAAGGTGTTACATTCCCCTTCCCCTTAAGAAGACATCGTCCTCAATGTTCCAGTACTTATGGACACTAATAAAATGTTTATATACATAAAAAAATTCAAATCACAACAAGGTTGTCCTTGCATTGTATCCTCCAAGCTACACTTTTCGAGTTGCTTTGGGTTCCATGGACTTCAACACACACCAACATGTTGTTTTTGTTGATAACGTAGTAGTTTCTCCCACTCCTCTTTAGCTTTTAAAACAACATAAAATACCTTTCCACGGAAGTATTTTCCTCTGAAGTCAAATATCATGCATTTATTAGGTTAGCATAATAAAAATTAGCCATCTTATTTATCAAATGACCATCAATTTCATTGCTTTCCTTAGAATGCTTTCTCGCATTTTATGCTTTCATATGCTTATTCCCACATATGATTCCAAACATCCTCATTTCTGCCACATAAATTAACCATTTCAGCATGCATTATTTATTTCAAACATAAATAAATAAATACAACAAGTTTAGTTGTAACATGCATTTCAAACACTTTCTTTTCCTAGAAGGTAAAACATACGTGAAAAAAGAAAAGACTAAGAGTTTGCCCATCTTGATTTTATTTCAAACTAGAGATCCACCATGCCCATGGCTTCCTTTTCCCTTGGTTTCTTTGATCTTGAGGAGAACACATCCCCAAATGCATAATTACATGATCTCCTGGACAAATGCACTTGTCTAGATAGAGATACTTGTTCAGTAAAAGTATGGTTGCCGGACTAGATTTCCCACCTACATCCGGCCTAGGCATTTTCAGAGGAAAAGTATGCATACTAGACTAGTTCTCCCATCTACATTTGGGCTAAACCTTTCCAATTAAATTTTACTCCCTTGGGAAAATCCACCATGTCCAAATCATATCTTCCACCTAATCCGGGCCAAAGGATTCTCCAAGAAAAATTTGTCTTTAACATGCAAAAGAGCATCTTCAATACACAAGCACCAACTTGCATATATATATATATCACAAAAGCTAGCAAGCACATCAATATCGTAATAAAATCATTTTATCACTTAAACACATTATCACGACACTTAACCACTTTACTTCTTAATACTTGGTAAACTACTTGATTCCCATCCTCTCCACCTAAACACAACTCCAAGAATATGCCCATAGCCTTTTGTGGTGTTATTAGTGCCGACATAAAGGTTACACTCATGTGACTTCTAGATTAAGAGACTTAAGAATTCTTCAACCTCTAAATTTTCTGAATATAAATATATTTTTTTAATAAAAGCTTTTCATTAAGAGTAAAGCTTTTAAGGAAATTTGAGTAAGAGTCTTCCTTTATTTTCTAGCGCAGCAATGGATCAACCTTTCAGCAATTATAACATCAACACTCAATCCTTCCAACATAGCCATAGGTCAACCCTTCAGGCACCATGACATCAATTCTCAATTCTTCAACAAGACAACATGATTTACACATGTCTTTTCTGATGCTTTCAAGAGAACTATACTATTGCATTCTACAAAATATTTTTAATATTGCAGTCTCATTCGATGTTGAAAAATTTGAATATTGTAGTCTCATTCTCTGTAACACTTACAATTCATATCATTAAATAATAAACATATTTTATATCATATAACATCAATTAAAAAACATTAACAAGTTATAATCAGTTAACAACAATTAACATATTTATAATCAGCTATCCATTTTACCAAATAACCACACTTAGTAATTCTAAAGATAGCATCAATTAGCATTTCATAAGTAGATAACAATTTGTTGCAGCGGACGATATACCAAATCTTCATAAGTATGCAAAATTTTTAATGATTAAACCTTTCAGTTCATACATAACAAAGTGAACAAGCATCAATCATCCATACTTGCACTGAAATATAAATGTTCAATTGAATCAAACTTTTACTGTTGTTTCAGAATTCAATGCATATTAACCATTTCAAATATATATACCTTAGAGATCACGCCAATGGTAATCAAAGAATAAAATTTCATTAATGCATATACATAACACCATTCTTCTACATATGAATTCAATCCTCAATCCATCCAAGAATTTAATTAACATCCCATAATGGTCATTTACTATTAAATTCAACCACAAACCAAGCACAGGATTCAAATAATCACTGAGGACTCCAACACAATACAAGCACAAGCCACATACCATCACTAAGAACTAAAACACAGCCTATGCACAGGTCACAAACAATCACCAAAGACTCAAATACAAGCTAAACCTATGCTCTTTTCGGATTTACAAGCTCCAAGAGTGAGTTAAGAAAATAGGTTTTCCAAACTAGTATGTACCTTAGGGTCTCATCCAGTCTTACCCTCCTTAATACCTTCCTCACACAACATCAAGGTGGTACCCCTTATTTGCACCATTAGCCCCTTCAATTTATCCTTGGTGTGAGCAAAAGATAATAGCCTAGACCTCATTAGCCTCTTAAGAGGTATCGACATTCTAGGTTTACTAATATCTTATCCTGAAGTCTGCTCTTATTAGTAAACACAAGTCCACTCATCATGGAATACCTAACATGACAAGAACCACCTTGTCATACAGAGACACACACAACATTCTGCATTCAACATACCATTCGGTAATCCATACATAGAAAAATCAGAAAATTTAGAAAAAGATACCACTCTGACCGCATATACTACTCCGCACCCATACTTATCGAATCCAGAGGGAATACCACTATGGTATTAACATAATTTAATAGGGATCAACTAGAGCAAATTCTCATAAAAGAAAACACTAGTCAGCAATCTATGTTGAGTATGATTTAACAAGAATTTAAATAACATGCAGTGCTTGCATAAACAATCATTTCATTTTCCAACACCTATTGGACCCGTTGCACAACTACGACAAGGTTCTAAACTAGAGCAGAAGAGCACTGATAAGGCATAACCGAGCTACTAAATTTATTCACTTTTATGAGCAAACAATATGCTTCATTAACAAAATCAATCAAACAAGAATTTACCATGTTTGTCAACAACTAATTATAATACTCTTCCATGATTTCCAATTTAGGTTTCCACTTGGTTGCAAAATGATAAGTTAGGAATCAAATATCCCTAAACATGAACTTAATTGGAACACCGAGCATCCACTTGATCTACACACTCGAGCATCATCAGTGCCTACACAATTTTGAGCATCCACACACTCCACATATTCAAACACATAAGAAAATTGGCTTCCAAGCATTTCGTAGCCATTCACAACCCAAATTTTACGCTGATCACATAATCAACAAAATTAGTAAAAAATGTAACAACTTTTACTCATAAATATTGACTCAGCATTTAGCCTTTCTAAACAATACTACATTCACACCAACCTCATCAACATATGACTTTTCACCCTAAATTCAATTAGAATTACAGACTGAAATGAACATTCACCTTAACAAATAACACATAACACATGACATTGGCACAAATGCCAACTGGGAAAATAACCATCTTAAAATTGATTTTTATAATATAATCTGACATGATACTCATGAAGACACATCAACATCCTGCTCCTACATCTCATACAACTCATATTGGAAAAACTCCTCATACAACTTGTATTGTTAAGGCTTCAATTGCAACTGTGGATCATAATTGCATGGTGATCATTTGTATTTCGATGACAATTAAAACTTATCGTTTCCATTATTTTAATTAACTTGGAAATTAAGAACATGTCTTCTTAATTAGCATTTGACAAACAAAATCCGCATAACCTTGGGACCTGATTTACCCCAATTGCTTAGAACTTGACCACACAACCATTTCTGATATTTGTATTAGCTTGAGAAATTCATATTGAAGTGATTTTGATATGGATATTGGCTTGGCATAGAGCCCTTCTAGCCGGATCTCATTTCCTTCCAAGACTTGGAAATTGGTTATTCAACAAAATTTGATTTCCTATCAGCTCAAAAAAGCATTCCTACAAGCATTATTAGATTATGTGAAAGTTTTATCAACACCTAAAAGTAGAATTTTTCCACATGAATAACAAGTTCACATTTTCAACATGAAATTTGAACTAAAAAACACATTTCAATTTTATCAATGAACTGGCAATACAATTTCCACAATTCGCAATTGATTCACTCATCGAAACTAGCATCTAGAAACACAATTACATCTCCATTCCAACACAAGAATTTATGCAACACATGGTATGCATAGCCAATAGAACCCCATAACAAAATTAAACATCAAGAACAATTGAATCCAATCATATTTTGATTTCCATATGTTCCCAAGAACAATACATGATCTAAGAAACAAGCATATTTGGATTTCCATCAGTTCCCAAGAACAATACACGATCTAAGAAACAAGCATATTTGGATTTCCATCAGTTCCCAAGAACAATACATGATCTAAGGAATAACTACACATAGCATCCAAAAAAACGAATAATAATAGATTTGTGAAAATTTTAAAATTTCATTAAAATCAAGCAACCTTATGCCTGGTCTAAACCAAACTTGTGATGTTCCCAAGAGGTTGAGTGTTGAAATATCAGTCTGATACCAATTTGTAACGTACCCTTACCTTATTAGACTAAAAAACACACCTATTTTTTTGTATATATCATGGGGTAAAATAAAAATACATACATATATATATATATATATANGACTATATAGGGTTCCAACTTTCACCAAATGGTCCCGAATTTGAAAGGAAATGGTATGGTGAGTCTTAAAAAATCCAAAGGTGTTTTATGTATACTTTTCATCAGACTTTATACCTCTGCAACCTTGTTTGGGGCTGATGACAAAAAGGCCAAAATTACTAGGAAATTGTGATAAAATCCCCCCTAGGGTGTAGGCCAACTGGGCTTCCCAAATCATGTACGAACCTCCAAAATTTGTAAGAAGAGTATGGGGACTGATATAAGACCTCATGTACTTTCATTACACATGGTTATTATTTCTTCAAACTGGTTATAGAGTTCCACATTCGTTTGATAACTTTCATTGAAATTGCTTATGGGGAAATTGCATAACTAGATCGATTTTGACATATGAAAGGTAGAGTTAAAGGCTCAGATCAAGATGTGACATATAAATACCATATACAATGTAATAATTTCTGCCCCAAAATTATTAAACACCATAGAAATCCCCTCATACAAGTATTGTATACAACTGATTCAGTATGGGAGTCAAATACATGAAAACTAGTGAATTGGTAGCATGGAATTGCAAGAGTTTCACATGTGGATTTCTTGGATTTAGACCCACAGATAATAGGGACATGAAATTACAGAGTAACACATCATATATGGCTGTAAAAACATCATCAAAATCAAGTAACATCCCTCATACAAATCTGATACAAGACTCCTTCAAGATTGAAGCCAAAGTGATGGAAACTAGTGACTAAATGGTATGGGAATGCAAGCTTTTTCACACATGAGTTTATTGGATTTCTAGACAGAGAGAATAATAAAATGAAATTACAAAGTAATACATCATATATGTATTTCCCAACATCATCTAACTCATAGAATATCCCTCATACAAATCTGGTATAAAACTACTTCAAGATTGAAGCCAAAATCCATGAAAACTAGTGATACAATGGCATGAGAATGCAAGCTTTTCACATAGGATTTTCTTAGATTTCGATATGAATAGCATATGAGAATCAAATTACAGAATATTAAATAATATATAGCTTCCCCAACATCATCAAACTCAAGGAAAAGGCCTCATACAAATCTCATATAAAATTACTTCAATATTGAAGCCAAATCCATGAAAACTAGTTATTCAAGAGTATGGGAATGCAATCCTTTCATACATGTATTTATGATATTTCGAGTTACAGATCATATAAAAATGATATTAAATATCCATGAATCATGTATCAAATCTTTGGCATCAACTATACTCAGCAAATCGCAAACACCAATCCAGCAAGTGCGCCATCAAATGAGAGTGTGGGGGAATGGAGAAGAAGGAATGAGAGAATGGGGAGATAGATGAGCATTAGACTGTATGGACCTTAAAACTACATATAAAACTCATTCATTAATCTCCCATGATATTTATGAATCACCTCTCCATCAACCAACTTGGAAAGGAATCCAACTCCCTCGAAATTGATTCACAACCAGGGAGAGTGAACACTCACCGTGCAATAGACAAGCAAAATCTCTCCAAAATTCCAAAGGCCAATTAAAAAATGATCAAAATATATTTTCCTTCCTCATGAAATCCTTTTATTAACTTCATGAGGCCTCCTAAGGTCGAATTTACCTCCATGATATTCCTCCAACTCACCTTAGTGGTTTAGTAACTCTCATGACACTTGTCTTCCTCTTCATGCTCCAATTCTTTCCCCAATTCCAATGGTTTCATTTAAATCCCAAATTAGACCTCTTGGTGGCTATCTTTATCTTTTTCATGTCATATTTTTCATATTTCAACAATCAGGTCTGAATTTGTCATATTTGTCATAGAATCTTCCATCATTTGTTGTCATGGAGTGCATAGAATCTCCTTCCAAGTGGCACACCTTGTCTTGTAGTCTCTTCCTCTTTCATGGAAGTTACCATCCTTCACCAATTCAAATTCCTTGGCTCATTATATGATATTTGACACCAAATCGTAATCCAATAATGTTACATTACACATGTGTTCGAACTTGGATGAATATCATGCCAAGTGTGTGGGGAATCTAGTCACCCAAAGGCTCCACAAGATTCGAAGTGTCTTCATGAACCCATGCCACCTTATTTTCTTAGAATTTATCATTTATGTGACCTATTTAAATGTGAATATGTCAAACTAAAGTCATTTTGGGTCCCATAGCCCCTTATCACCAAATTTATGTCTCCATCTCAACCTAGGGAACTAGTAGGTTGGTGAAGCATTATTTGCAAATAGTCTTATTTGGAAATTATTTAATTGGGGACATTACAATATCTACTTACTACCTCAAATGCTATTTTTTGATAGCATCCCATTCAAAAACAAAATCAGAAGCATTACCGAAAGTTAAAGAATTTGGTAACGATTCACTTAAAAAGGAAAATAGGGGTACTACTGAATTGAAAAGAATTTTGTAGCAATTATCAAAAAAGGAAAAAAAGAAGCACTAAATAATTTCAAAATATTTTGCAGCAACCCAACCTAGGTTTCAAACAACCTCCTCATAAAGTATGCCCATTTCACAAGGATCCCATTTCCATTTTACACACTCCTCTTGGGTACCATCTCTTTGCATACTTCACACTCCATGATCCTCTTTCCAAATGCATTATTAAAGCCCTAAATCTTAAAAACGTTTAAATTTTATAATAATAGTAAACTTTATTATTATAAAGATTTAATAAATATTATTACAATAACTTTAATAATAATACTATTACTATTATTACAATAATTTTAATAATAATACTAATACTATTGTTATTAAAGAATACAAATAATTATTAAATATAATAATTAATTATTATATTTCAAATTTTCCCACCTTTAGTAAGAAAAAATACCTCCTTGCACTAGATCCATGGCAGAAATGAAGGATCGGCTAGAAAAATTGGAAAAATACCAAGCTTGAAACTCAAAAAATTATTGAAGGTTTAAACTCCATACTGGATCAAATTGATGCAGAGTTACGAGAAGGAAAAGAAGAGCTATCACATGTGCAATATGAAATTGCTGGAGCAATCTCATGGGAAATGAGGAAGGCACGAGATGAAATGAAAATATATTTCAAAGAAGGGATAGATAAAATCGTGCAATTCTTCAAGGATAGAGATGCCTCTAAAAATTTCAATTTTCCGAAGGGATACCATTCATGTCGCAATTAAGCCGATACCAATAATCACCAATCACATTCCTTCAAAGTGGGAATCCCAGAAAGTTATGGATATTACAATCATCATAAATCATATTGGGATACAATGAAACCCACATTCGACGACGAGACAAAACAAAGTGTCGCATGGATTAATAAAGCGGAGGAATTATTTTGCATTCAAATTTTTTAATCTCATGATGAAAATGTTAAATACACCTCCATGCAGCTCAAAGGTCGGCCAGATAAATGGTACACGTGGTGGAAGAAAATGACACATGTATGTGCTTACAATTGAGACACATTCAAAAATGATCTTTCCAAAAGATTCGAAGATGTGATAGAGAAGGATTTTTTCGTCGAAATCACTAGATTACAGCAAAAATGATATGTGGAAGAATACACCTACGAATGGGAGGCCTTAGTGATTCGAGTACTAGAACTAACAAATGGTCAACGTCTCCATAAATATGTCTCTATTCTTAAACCATACATAAGAGAAGAGTTAGAATTGCATAACGTATCCAACTTGTATAAGGCTAGGTGAAAAGCAAAAATTGAAGAAGAGAAGTTTAAAATATCAAGACAAGGGAACCTCGACAAGGGATATTTGCGACAATAAGAGACACAATGTAGATATTGTGAAGACATATGGTCACCTGGTAATCAATACAAAAAATTTCAGTCATATGGCTATGAAGTTGAAACGGGTTCAAAACATCGACTAGTCGCTCCAAGAGTGACATAAAAAAGAAGAAGAATACTTGTCATCGATGCGGAGAAGATTGGATTCCAGGCCATAAATGTAAAACCAATCACATAGTACACTGAAAAATCATAGATGGGAAGGAAGTATAGGTATCAAGAGAGGAAGATACATTTGATTCTGATGAATACACAAGCTCGTGTCAAGTATCCGTTCTGATAGTTACATGTATTCAATAAGCTTGTAAGGAATAATAGTTAGAGACACCCAAGGAAAATTGCAAATACAAAACGAGTCAACCATAATGGTTGAATTGACATATTTGTCATAAAAGAAAACTACTTTTTTTGTTCATATTTTCAACATATCTCCCTATGTTTTTACTCAAATTCTGAGTGGGAGAGATTGTTGGATGCAGAAATTAATTCTACATCCAACGAGTACCCACATTGCATACTTGTGATGGACCCCACTACCCTAAAAACAAGAAATACATGAAAAAGTGTGATGATGACATCATCATCACGCTTTTTCAGGTATTTCTTATTTTTGGGGTAGCATGGTCCATCAAAAGTATGTAGTGTGGGTACTCACTGGATGCAGAATTAAATTCCGCATCCAACGATCTCTTCCCCTCAGAATTTGAGTAAAAACACAAGGATATATGTCGAAAATACGAACACAAAAGGTAGTTTTTTTCATTCTTCCTCCAAAATTAATAACTATTATTTTATTATTTTCCTTAGGAGGTCTATTTTATACCTCAAATTTCCTCTAATGTAGGCATGGTAATAGGCGCCGATTGGTTAGCTTTGCTAGGGACTTACTCTACCAACCTACAAAAACAATACATGGAATTTAAATGGAATGGAAGTATGTATCGATTGTATGGATCAAGAATTTCGCCGCCCAAGCAGAAAGAGTCATAACACTAGAAGGACTCAGACCCTCGTCAAGATAGAGAGATCAGTTTCAATTGCGTATCTCAAATCAAGCATTAACACAAATCAGGAACAAAAGACAATGTTAGCAATTTTAGCTTTGAGGACAAAACCTCCCTTAAGGGGAAGACAATGCTACAGAAATAAACTAAAATACAACTAATAATATTTAATAATCATTAATTAGTGATAATTTAAAATAAATATTAAATGAACATGACTTTTCATGCCAACGCCCAAGTTGTATATAAGGGCGGTGATCATTTTTGTAAATCATCATTCTTCAGTAATTTATTATTCATATTTAGAAGCGGGTTTTCTCTTCTTCAACTCCGGATTCGGGTTTCTTCAATTAATCAAACACTTTCCTCTCCAAGCATTTCCTTTCATATCTTTTAAATTGTCATAATTTAATTAATGGGAATAAATGCCTATAGGCATCATATCATTTACACAATTAATCAAACACTTTCCTCTCCAAGTATTTCCTTTCATATATTTTAAACTGTCACAACTTAATTAATGGGACTAAATGCCTATAGGCATCATATCATTTACACAATTAACAAGGCAACATATTATACATTCTACAGACACACCCACAAAATGATGGATTCCAATTTCTTGGATTTTGTTACATAATGGTATTCCATTTCCTTTAAAAGGTAAATTCTCATATTTTAATTCTAAAGCTAATATAATTACAGTCATTTGTACAAACACATAATAAGAATTCAAATCAAAATTGCAGATTTACCTTCAATTCAAAATGATAAAACCATCTTACTTCTAACACATAGAATAAGACTACAAATTACATAATGCACTATAAGAATTAAATACTTGTTTGCTTAGCTGCAACAACAAACTATGTGAGGTATGCACTTCCTAGCCTTAGGAAACTGAGCTCATTAATCTTTCAGCTCAAATACCACCCCCGAGATGGGACCATGAACTCATGAGAAGACCAACATATTTAGGGTTAACACTAGGTTAGAATAACAGATGGAACATGTATGGATTCAAGCTTTTGTAGGTTTTCTTCTCCATGAAGCTCATGCTCTTCCTCTCTAGCATGAAGGGCATTGGATAGAAAAAATGGTACAATGAATAATGAGAAAAACCCCATCGAAATTTTCTTTTTACATGGTAAAAGTATTGCATGCATTACTTAGACCACATGGGCTCCTCCCTCGGATCCATTTTCCTCCACCTTCTTCACAACTTCTCCTTCCACCTTTTAACTCATAAACATGGCATTTCGCTTAATTAAGGAGGTGATAAGGATGAATTAAGGTAAATATATGTTTTGGCACTTGGGAGAGGTATAGGAGCATATGATAGGTCCCCTATTCCATCTCCAACCCCTTTCCATCTCTCCATGCCTATTTCTCTCTCGTGGATTCATGGTCCCCCGTTCTCTTTCATCGTTCACCTCGACCATAGTCGATTGTATTATTTTATTATAAATATATTTAGAGTCCATTTATTTTGCAACATGTTAATGGATTATAGCCTAATAACTAAAAATATAACATGGGGTCGCTCAGGGTGTTACAACAAGTGAAGTCCCAACAAATTTTATCTATAAAAACACTATTACTAGATTTGAATGGCCCCTCACGTTAATCAAGGACATGTGAACAAAATTTATTAATAAGACCATAGAAGTATTACCTAAGAGAATTATGACCAATCATCACAAAATATCATCATATCATCCCTAGTCAAATGGTGCTATAAAAGCATTTAATAAAATATTCATTAAAGGATTAACAAAAAATTACAATATCGACAAGGAAAACCAGGACCACACCAGAATTTTAGCACCAAAACCTCGGACTCGACCTCCAATGAATCATGAACATCCCAATGCAAGAGAAAATTTTTTGACTCTCAGAAATCACATCAATTAGCAAAAATATACGAATTTTTCTAGTTGACTAGAAATATTTTAAATAGAGCCTTTCCCTCTTTGTCGCTTCCATAGTCGAAACTTATGTTGAACCCACCCCGACTCACACAATGTCCACTTCTTAGCAACCATGGAAAATTACATCAAATGTTTGTAAATTTACATCTCCCCAATCTCTTCAGGGCAAAGAAGAATTTTTGGGTGGGGGAGATTTTGGAGGAGTTTAGTTGACGAGTTGATTAGGTCCTCCTAAAGGACCACCTAATGGTTGTCCCAGTCTAGTTGAGTCTGTTAAGCTGTCTATTGAGAAACTAACAGTTGTAACTGTCTGACTGATTGTATAATCCATATATATAGGTTGTTGAAACATGATGATAATATATATTACTACCCCCCATTGTGTAGTATGGCCTTCTGATATAATATAAGACTTTTTGCTTGTGTGACCACTAATTGTTCTTCACTCTCTTTATGCATGTATATTCTCGTATTTTTTATATGTTTATAATGCACTATTGGTAACCACATGTTATCATGTATATTACAACAAATCCTTTAAACAAATTTACTTTCAAGTTTAGATAAGCCTTGAGATTCATTCAAATGACTACCACCACATGCCTATTCATTTTTGTCTTCGTTGCAATTTGTTAATCCCACCATATACCATCAAATCTAACATTTACAACCACAATGTTGTAACCAAAATATTTGGTAACACATTGAGGCATTCTCACCCTACAAGACCTATCACATGGCAAGTAGCCATGATACAGGCTTTCAAATTCTAGCCCTTAAAAACTAAATCCCCATAATGAAAACTATGTAAACCTCCTAGAAAGGACTAAAATTTAATAAAATGCATTCACATATGTGAAAGTTAAAGTGAAAATAATATAAAGGGAATAGGCGTACACAACTTGCAAGATATGTTCATTTTATAACAATAGATACATAAAATTTTCATATTCATAAACGAAGATGATTTACACTTACCTCTTAAGTGAAGAAGGTCTAAGAAATTGGTTGCACAGAAATAGATTTCCACCCAACCGTAGATATGATACTGTAGATATCACCCCTAAGTTAGACTATGATGAAACTAAGGAAAAAGAAAAAAGCTACAAGATTATCTCTCTCTACCCAACCCTTTTTCTCTCATGCTCAAAAAATCTACTCATAACATAGAATTATAGGCATCTCATTCAACCATTAACAACCCCCTCTCTTCTACTACCCCCACAACACAAGTAATGCCTACCTTTTCTTTGTTCAACAATCCCTCAGACTACCCTTACCTTACAGTGCTCTTTAGTGTGTGCATAAAGAGTCCAATATGTTGTATGCTTTCTAAGAATTACTTGTCAGATCAATACTTCACACTCATGCATCCAAAGAGATGGAAATGCATATTAAGGGAATGCTTCCTAATTGGCCCAACCTCTATGCTCACCTACAACCGCCACACTTTCATAATAAAACTCACAAAATTTCCGTCAATGGTGTTTATTACAATCAATTTCTAGATTTCCCATGGATAGTAAGGAAGAACACTTGATGTATATCATAGAGCATCCCCCATGAGAAGGATGGAATAAATGCTTGGGTTAATGGATGGAAGGATTGGTGAAATGATGCATGGCCATACTTTTGAATAAATGAATGTAGGACTCTTACAATTCTCATAATGATTGTACACAACCCATTCTCCCATAACCATGTGAGAGGACTTTCCCACCAATCTCTTACATGCATTCAATGATTGGTTTTAATCAAGTCAAAAGAGGTGGATTGCTTCGTTTAATGTACATGGGCCCTCTTTCCTCCCCCCCACTTGTGGGATCACAACCTCTCTCATGCTCTACACAACCACCTTGGACCATTATGTACTATATTCCATCATTAATGTTTACATAGCTCAATTTTACCATGGAAAGCCTAATACATGACCCATATACATATATTTACATCATACATACCTAGCCATTCACTAATCATGCCTTGGCTTTGGGCTCCACTAGTAATTCATACTAAGATATCAATTTAATTTCTCCCACTATGAGTGGTCCTTGTATATAATATCCAATTAGGTTGTTTTCTAGGTTCTTTCCTTCTCAAAGAGATGATCATTGGTGTTACGGAGAGAAATTCCTATGGCTTGGGGTACCACAATAGACAGCTAGACTCCAGAAATCAATCTTTCCCAATATGCAATAGAAATAAAAACATCTAACACTAAAGGATCGAACCTCGTACCTTATTCCGGACGGTTGAAGTAGATCCCCGTTGAGCTTTCCAATCTTCAGCTTGAATTGTTATAGCACGTCCTCAACAACAAGTAAACAATACAAGCATACTATATTTCATGGTGTTAGATCTATTCTAGCATATATAAATCAATAATGTATAAGCATTTGACATATTCCAATGGAAACAATATTCATTCAAATACACATTACTGGACAGGAAAAGATATTTCTATTAATATGAATCAGAGATTACAAGCGACAACCTCTGACGGCACGTCTACGAACCGGAGAAACTGAATCCCCCACTTGGGCCTCCACCACCTCAATCCTCCATCACTCCGATAGCAAGCTTACTAGCAAAAGGCAAGCTTGGGAAGAACACCATAGTGCTCCAAGGGACAAAGGGATGCAGACTCAAGCATAAGTTTTGGCAACAATGGACTATAGTTTCGGTACTCTCAATTCTCTCTTATGCTTTCAATGTCTCAAGGGTTCCTTATATAGCTTTTCAAAGTGATACTGAAAGGTCGAATCCGTGCGATCTCAAGGCATATGGAAGGCCAGGAGTCATGTGAGTCAGATCCAAGACAAGGAACGCTCCAAAGGATTTTGGATTATGTACACATCCCGATGTACACGACTATAGAGGGAATATCCGCGTATGTACGCGGTTATCGGGGAAAATGCCGCGTATATCATTTTTCTAATGTTTTTAGGGATGGTCAATGATACATCAAAAGACAAAAAGTGGTCCATAGGGGCTAATGAGTCTGCAGCGGGACAGGGGAAGGCCATACAATGTGTGATTCACCTAGTGTGGTGAAATCCGCTATAACAGATGCCCCCTAATGTATGAGATCAGAGGGGTTATACGATGGCCAAAATACATTATAAGTACGTCCCAGAAGTGAAGTGATGAAGGTACCCAAATGGAAGACCAGCCACCCAATCAGCATAATACCATAATACAACTCTGCATATAACTGCAAGTACATATAGCAGTCCCGGATACATAAGAGTACAATGGCGATGAATAGGCATGAAACATGATAACACATATGTGGTCATCGCCACGTACAATATACATAGATCAGAACCTCCATGAGGAAGATATACAAAGGAACATGATCTCCACAAAGGATGAAGATATATAACAGATCAAAATCTCCATAGTGGCTGGAAATGTCTGACATATACTGGAACAAATTATGAGAGCTGAAATCTCATGAACACTGGCACGATCAAGGAGGTAGCATATAGTGGATGCCACCAATCTGGAAGGTCTTCTACACAAACTGCTATGAGTACATGTCCTACTATGCGAATAGAGGTGTCGAGGTCGAACATAGCAGTCCATCGTCTGATTACCGGTCATTGATGTATACCGTTAACAGATGCGAGATCACCCACCAATAATGAAAATGGGAATCAAGGTACTAGAGTGCAAACTAACAAGTGTGAATAAATGTGTTGAGGTCGAACACTTGAAAGAATCCATCGATCAGGGGACATTGATGTATTGCCAAAACTGTCGATGGCGAGAGAGCCTGCCACTGATGACTGCAAGTCTCAAGGCACTCAAAATGACTCTAGATTCCAATCCCAGAATAAATGATCTGAAGTCAATGGGATGAAATCCGCTGGAAGGAGGGCATTAGGGCATCCCCCATCATCCAACACGAGGTACTCAGCAAAGCTGTATAATGTGGAAGGACTCGATCATAAGGTGCACGAACCGGTAACTGTACCGGGAATGGCCGACATGCAAAGTCAAGATAACTGAGGAATGGCCGACTCAGGTTTCAACTTCCTTCGAACAAGAGAATAACGGTGTATGGTGACTGAATGAAGGCAGCATAGACTCGATATACAAACTGGGACATCTCTATGACGCAGGAGGCATCAATAGAGGCTCCATAGGGACTGGAAGCTTAATCAGTTAGTGGAGATAAAACTCAGATAACGAGTACAGCTCCTAAAGTCAAACTATAACCCAACCAATGGATGTGATAGACAGTGCTCTGTTCGAAGGCGACACGACTCGATAGCTTCCAAAGATAATATCTTCTCTTGTCCGGCTTTTTGGTTTTTTGATTTTTTTGGGTCTTTTTCAGTTATTTGAAAAGCTTGAAAAAGGAATAAACTAGCTTTCTAGTTACAAACTAGGAGGAGACGAGTGTCATTTAGGGCAAACAAACTAGTTCCAAGTAGTGGAACATACCTATGCTCAATGCAAGGATACATGTGTAGGATATTGACACTCGGGGGAAAATCCCCTCCTGGTAAAAAGGGAATCAAGCTGCGAAGGATATAAATAAAGGCTCTGCATGGCTAGACATGAGACAAGCTCGGGCTATATGGATGAAACGCAATGTCAGGGGAGCCGGCATAAAGCTCAATAAGACAGGAAAAGCTTATGATAATGCATCCACAACTTGATACAAGGGGAGTCCGGAGGGAAAAGGCCAGCATAAGATCAAGAGGAGTATGAGGCTCTTGCTAAATGTCATGGCAATACTATACAACGGACTCCCACACCCTAAAGGGGAAACATCGGCATGGGAACCAAATACAAATAAGGCGCTAACTAGGGTACCCATGTAAGGTGAGGCTCTACCACTCATATCATGCCACTTCTATAGCAGCAAGAAGGTTCCGTGACATAATAGAGTGGGTTCGTACCTAAGGATATGGTGACATGGTCATAAGGTCATGCAAAATGCAAACGGTGGTGAGCCTAACCTATATTCCAGTGTAGACATTATACCTGAGATCAGTACGAACGGATCAATCCAAAGGCTGAAACGACGCTGAAAATGGTCTTCTACATCACAAATTAGGTCAGAAACGGTCCAAAATGGTTAGAAACGGTCAAAACTATAGGAAAGGGGGTAAAAAATTTCAAATATTTGAAAATTTTTCTATAAATAGTAAAAAATATAAATCATTTGAAACTTTTACCCATTGGAGCTCTGATATGCAACTGCAAATTCCAGGAGATCCAGCCGGTGGAATTCACAACCGATTCTTCCAGGTATTTACTCATGTTCTCAGCTTGCATTTCAATACAATTTTTATAATTTTTCATGGTCAAATGAACTTTTAAAGGCCAAAATTACATGAGAGCTGCGGCCCACACGGGTATCGAGGATTTTTCCGCATATAGGGCTGGCTATATGCGGAAAAGGGACCAGAAACCGCGTACATACGCTGCTATTTTCAAAACAGCCGCGCATAAGGATTTACAAGAATCTAATGGACATTTTGGTCAAATACTCATGCAGGATGGTGCTAGAGTGGCGAGAACGCGAGCACGGTGATGTAGAGGAAGCAGTAAGGGCTGACAGAATGGCTCAAGAAGCTCTAAGAAGATGCGGACTCTACAAGTTTTGGTGCCTAGGAGGCTTGAGGGCCAAACCAGGACTACTACAGATGCGTGTAGACTATTGGGATCTGGACTCAGAGTCCTTCCGGCTAGATGGCATGTACCTCACCATTGAGGTGGAGGATATCTACTTTATCACAGGTCTATCATGGCGAGGTGAGATGGTGAACCTTCGTGCCCGAGGAGGGCCAGGTCATGGGCTGACTATCGACAAGTACATAGCTGTGTACTGCTACCCAGAGACAGAGAAGGTGGGGAGCCAAGTTCCCACCAACGCTATACAGGTGCTGGGCCTAAAGGCCATACTACTGACGCTGGGAAGGATAGCAGGCTTAGCATCACTCCATCAGGCCTCTCGACCATTGATGTTCTATGCGGTGGAGTGCATGACACCGACCATCTATGACTGGAGCACTTCTCTACTGAGCAACATGAAACATCAGCTCAGCGAGTGCAAGGCAGGTAGGATACGGAACTTCGGGTTCAACAGTATCTTGAGCACGTTTTTCTTTGAGCGTGTTAACACCCAAAAATGGTTAACTACCTCATCTACCCCATTTCATGGCTCTTTCGTCCATTTACCTACCATATTTCCTTGAAAATCCCACTAAAAGCCTCCAAAAGGCCT
>LPNX010808559.1:0-60944 GCA_001517045.1 Pseudotsuga menziesii
TGATGTCTTCTTTGGCCTTGACCAAGTTCTTCTTGTGAAAGGATTCTAACCTCGTCTCCCTCTGAAACTGGAACCTCTATACTCAGGTAGGTGTCCAATCCAATTTCTTCAGAGAGATTAGATACTTCCAGGCTTGGAAGTTGTCAACTTCCCCAAGCTTGTCACCAAGCTGATGTGATATATCATATTGAAATGAGAACCTCAAATGGAAATAGCAAAGGATTAGATCTTACCGATTTGAGGTGTCTGTCCTTGTCCCGGAGTTCGCTGATCTAGGGTTTGTCACAGAAACCCTAATTTTAAAAAATTGGAATCTTTTAGATCTGATTGGATAAACAGATCGATCTCTTCAAATGGAGCTTTCCAATGTACTCCTTTTCTGAAAACAGTGGAGGGAAGCTCCCGGAACAGGAAGCCCTAATTTTCCAATTTCTTCTGCAGAAATTCCTGTTAATGTTTCTATGATATATCTGAAATTACTGCTCCTATGTGTCTAAAATTTCTCACTAAGGTAACCTCACATGTTCCTGATCCAACACCACAAGTTTCATCAGAATCGGTTTCACCATTTGGGATTTTATGATCCTTTTACCAAGGTGACCTGTTACAGGACTGTTCAGAACAGCGAAGTTGTACGGCATGACAAGTGTCACTGGTTCATCTTCTGAGTCTGATATTTGGACCAAAGAAATTAAATTCCTTTACCTTTCTGGAACATCTTCAGGAATTCCATTTGGACCTCTGTAGCTCAAGATATTGCAGATCTCCCCAGATGTCCTGTTCAGGGATGAATTCTGGAAGAGGCTGGAACCCTAACTTGGAGAGATCATATCTCCTGGAGTACAGTGAATCGGAGTATGATTTTTGGATACAGGATTCATCAGGATTTTATATTCGTCCCTTGAAATTTTCAGCTTCTGAGACTTTTCTAATATTGAAATATAACGACTGTACCAAAACTTAGCAGTTTTAGTATTTATGGTTTCTCCTAACTCAGGGTCAAACTAGGGTTTGACTTTCCTGGAGTTTCACCCAACCAAATTTCTTGATCCAGGTCTCTAAAATTCGGTTTTGATGAGGAGAAAAATCCTATGCTGGTATCACTAAAAAATTCATCTTCTGTAGAAAGCCCTAATTTCCGCATCGAAGACTGAAAATGCTCGGAATCAAATTTCGCTTCGACAGAAAGATGCGTCCGAAGGAGGAGAGTTGTTCCACCTTAATTTTGCTAAAAATCTGTGGAGGAAGATCCATAAACTAGGAATCCCTAGTTCCTATAGCTGCACAATGTCTTCTTCTCAGGTTAGCTCTGATACCATGTTAGTTTTTCATCACATTAAGCTAGCATTATGATCTTAGGATCTTTTCACTGAGAGAATAACAAGCACAGCAATAAAACATAAGCACATCACAAGAGACAAGAGACACACAGATTTTTCCTTGGGGAAACCATAAAGGAGAAAACCCCGCAACTTCCTTAGAGATAGAATCAGCACAAAAATAGTAAGAGATCTCCCAAAACAGTAGTAGTCTTCTTCTTCTGTCTAGTCCCAAAATTTCCTTCTTCAGTAGTGCGCCACACTTTGGAGAGCAAGTGATGTATTTCACAATGTGATAAATAGAGAGACTCTCACTCTCTATTTATATTCATCCGTTCACTTGAATTGCCTTTTCACACGTAGGCTCAACCTAATAATTACTACTCGAGCCTACACCTTAATTAGTGTATAATAACTCAAGTGCCCCGAAACTGTGAGGACTTACCTAATGACTTGATATGACTTGATTACATTATTAATCCTCCCGATCGAAACATTGGGGCATGACCACATGACTCAAATACATAATAGAAACACCCCGGAATAAACATCGGGTTACAATACATACGATACATAGAAGAATACATTCCGAAGTTACATATACATCAACAGGAATCATGGGAAAGTGGTCATAGGCAAAGATGTGTCATTTTTGAGATATAACAATATCTATGCAAGAAGTTGAAGTGGCAGTGGAACAAATGGCAGACGACACTTCTCCTAGCCCGGATGGTTTCATTATTGAATTCTTCCACCACTGTTGGGATCTGCTCAAGGAAGAAGTTTTGGAAATTGTAGAAGAATCAAGGAAAAAAATGGATATTACTAGCTCTGAATGCCACTCATCTGGCTCTCATTCCCAAAGAAATAGGTGCTTCACATCCTGGTAAGTTCTGCCCTATCTCTCTCTGCAATGTCATTTACAAAATGATCTCTAAAGTCATTGCTAACAAGCTAAAACCCCTCTTACCTCTCCTCATCTCGTCGGAGTAATCAGGCTATGTGGAAGGAAGACAGATCCTTGACGGTATTATTCTGGCCCACGAGGTGGTCCACTCCCTGAAAACCTCCAAAACCCCGGGAATGATCCTAAAACTGGACCTGTTGAAAGCCTTTGACAAACTTAGCTGGACCTTCATTGAAAAAATTTTGCTAGCTTTTGGTTTTTGTTAAGATTGGGTTCATTGGATCCTTTTTCTTATCTCCTCTGCTTTCTTCTCCATCTTGGTCAATGGTTCTCCTTCCTCCACTTTCTCCCCCTCATGGGGCATTAGACAGGGTGACCCCCTCTCCCCCTTTCTGTTTATTCTCATGGTGGAGGGCCTTGGACAGATGATCCAGTCAGCTCTTTCTGATCACTCTCTCAAAGGCCTCTCTCTTTACAACGGCCTGCCTATAGCTTACCAGCAATTTTTGGATGACAATCTCCTTTTTGGTCACTCCTCTGTGTATGAAGCAAGGAAAATTCATTCTCTCTTAAATACCTTCGAAGCTTCTTTAGGAACCTCCATTAATCTAGAAAAAATATCAAATCTTCTTTTTTAACACTAGTAAAGCTACCCAGAAAAATATTTCTCATATTCTTTGCTTTTCGGTCTCCTCTTTACCCACCAAATACCTGGGAGCCCCGCTGTTTGATGCTGCTCTCAAGCACTCTTCCTAGAAAGAACTACTAAACAAGCTCAAGATCCACCTTTCCTCTTGGACCTTCTGAACCCTTAACCTTCCCAGTAGAGCTGTCCTGCTTAAATCCACGTTGCAATCCATTCCCCTCTACCTCTTCTTGGTCTTGGCAGCCCCGAAGTGGGTTCTTAAAGCTATTAAAACTCTGCAAAGATATTTTTTGTGGGGTTGCAACAGTAGCAATAACAGATGGGTGCTGGTCAGTTGGGACACGCTTTGCAAAAAATAAATTGGAAGGAGGACTTGGCATAAGGGACCCTAGTCTAAACAACCAGGCTCTCTCTGCCAAAATCTGGTGGAATTGGATCTCTAAGAACAACACACCCTGGTCGTTGCTATGGAACAAAAAATATTCTCCGGATTAACCCATGCATTCGCTCATCATATTTAACGAGGATATTCCCGGTTCACACATCTGGAAAGCGGCCAAATCGCAACGAGCCATTATCCAAAAGCACGGCTTCTAGGAAATTAATGAAAGTAACTCGGCTCTTTTCTGGGAAGACTCTTGGCAACAACTCCCCAGTCTCAAAAACATGGCTCTTGATTTGAACTTCCAGAATTACATCTTCATCAACAAGCAGCTCATGGTTAAGGATTTCTGGTCATCTTCCTCTAACGGTTTCCGCAAGTGGAAAGAGCCTACCCTTTGGGACTCTGTCCCAGACAACAACCTCTCTGATATTATCTGGCCGGAGCTATGCGCTAGACAGATCAAACACAGGCAAGGGTCAAATATCATCCGATGGGGTCACTGTCCTTCAGGTAACTTCTCAGTTAAAGAAGCTTACAGCATCATTTCAGTGAATCCCATCAACCAGATCTCTCCGTTTTGGTCTCATCTCTGGTCTTCGCATCAATGGCCTAAAATCACCCATTTCCTTTGGCTTCTCTAGCACCAAAGAATTCTAACTTGGGAAAATTTAGCACGTAAAGGCTTCCATGGTCCATCCAGATGTAGTCTTTGCATGTATCACCAGGAAACTATCGATCATATTTTGGATTCCTGCCCTTTCACCAGTCAACTTTGGGACTTCGTGGTTGGGGCTTTCAGACACACCAACCGAGTAAAAGGAAATATCACTGAAACTCTCAATAATTGGATGGAATGTCCCTTTGAAAGTAACATCCTCAATCAGCTCTGGACTTTTATCCCTGGATTTGTCCTTTGGCTTACCTGGAAAGAGAGAAACGGTAGAATTTTTAAAAAATCCACCTCCTCTCCTCTCATGTTGTGGAAAGATATCCTTAAGAAGCTTCATGAAAATATTCACTCCAAATGTTGTTCATCTACCGACAGTCCCACCTCTCATAAGGAAAAACACATCTTACTCGCTCTTAACTTTGATATCTCCATTGTCCCTGCTTTCTGCAGCAATCCCACAATGCGTCTAGACAGCCCCTCACACTGGGACCCTCCTCTTGAGAACATGTACAAGCTCAACTTTGAGGGAGCATCAAAGGCAAATCCGGACAAAGATAGTTTTTGAGGCACTATCAGAAACCATCAAGGAAATATCAACATTATTTTTTACGGTAACTCCGGATTTAACTCCAATAATGCAGCAGAACTTGACGGCCTGATAGCCGAACTATCCTTAGTCAAATAGAAAGGACTCTTGCCGATTATTGCGGAAAGAGACTCTTCCATCATCCTTTCCATGGCCTCTAAGCTTCTCCATGGCTCACAAGTTTCCAAAGTCTCTACCAGCTGGCGCTTGGCTCAGGGCCTTAGCAGTCTGAATGCCCTCCTACACAACATGCATGCCATCACCTTTCACCATGTGCACAGAAAATCCAACTCCTTAGCTGATTTCCTCGCTAACTCAGGAGTTAATTCCAACCTCTCTTTGGTAGCAGGCTCCCTTCAGGATCCACTGGACAAGCAAATCAAGGCCAAATGTCTCCAACTTGCCTGCTCTAATCTACTCAGCCCAGATGCGGGTGTCAACATAAAGGCCAGTTGTTCCGCTGGCGCCAGCGACACGCGTCCTCCTATGCAACCGACATCGCATGCTGCCAGCGAGGATTCCCGGTGCCTGGATATGAACAACTCCACCGGCGTTACTTCCCCGATGATCTCTGTTGACACTTGTCGTGACCTCTGCCTTCCAGGTTCTATCGGTATTAAGATGTGCACTCACCACCCAGCTCATGAACGTCCTCACTCTGCGTCGAATCCTTCGAACGTTGAAGATTATTCCTGAGTCTTGTCGGAGCATGAGAGCAGAGCTGGAACTGGTACTTCGTCCTAGGCTCATTCAAGGCATGTCTGCTCGGATTAATGGCGACTGACAGGAATTCTATACAGTCTTTCCGCGCGCACTATGAAATGGATGATAGGTGTATTGGCTGCGATTTCTGGGTGGTATACCACAGTATTTCTGTTGTTGTTGCTAACTCTGTTGGTGCATATAGTTCTAGAGCCCGTGTAGGAGCTTTAACCCTTCTGCATATTGATCTTAGGATTAATTCGACGGCCATGTCCTGCCAGCGTGGTACTCCCAGACGAGACCACTCGAGGCGTGCGAAACCTCAAAAGAGTAGCAGCGTCCCCATCCCTGAGGATTATGAACCTCATATTTCTAGTCGTGTTCGGGTGCTGGTTGAGGCTTGGGAGAATAAGGTTTTGAATAGAAAGTTGTCGACAGGGGAGGATGGAAGTCGTATCAGCCACTACTGGATGGTAAAAAATATGCTTTGTAACCTAGCTGAAGACATGCTCAACATCTGGGCTGAAGCTCGAATGGTGGTCCATTCCATGAAAATGAAAATTGCTGAGATGGACACTCAGTTGACCGAATTGGACAAAACTTTCTCCTACAAAGGCACAGCTAGTATTTCCAGCTTAAACATCTATAAGGCGGGGACTGAAGCACAGGGGGGTGGTGCAATTGGTGGAGCCAGCAGAACTGAAACGGGCAGGCGACCCATCACTAGTCTAGGGGGAAGCGGTAGCTCCTCCAAGTCGCCTCGAGCTAAAACATTCCAGGTGCCTTCTCCTGTGGAACCCCTCTCCAAATGACTGAAAGACTCGTCTTCTACGTAGGCCGGTCATCTTCTAGTGTTGTCTCTCGTTCCCATGGCAGCCACAAACTCGCCCACTAGGTCGCAGGAGGAGCGCTGGGCATGCCCCATCACTAAAGATCCCCCCTCAGCTTAAGGCGTGCTCTGAACAGGTCTCTTTCAGGCTTCGCTTCATGCAGGCCTTTAGATATTGTCTATGTTTTTATTTCTAAGGTTTACTTTATGTCTCTTTCTAGTTCTAGTGGGGCTCGGCTGGTTATGCAACCCAGTTTCCCTACATATCGGTCTTGAATAGTTTTTAGAGTTTTTGTTCAATGTCAGTATGCTTCCAAACAGACAGGTGTCTTATTTTTTGGAAATGGCTCTGAAGGAGACACAGTCTCCTTCAACCCCTATCAAATCATGAGTTCTTTGATGTAATTTTGTGCCTCTGTAATATAATTTTCTCTGCAACTTACAAAAAAAAACATAGCCAATCAACATAAAACCCCTTCATGTGTTTNGTATGTGTATACCAAGATAGATCCAAATCCTAGGCTCTATCAAGCGCCGAGAGGGATCAAATCTTTGGAGCTGCAAACCTCTTCTTAAGTATTGCACTCAATTATTAGCTTAGTTTTAATATTTAATAGTATTTATGGTCGACATGTAATATTTAATATTGTTTTTATTTTGTTAAGAAATAACATTACAACATCTCCCCGAGACATGGTTTTAAAACCATGTGCAAATCCCTCCTACAACCATGGGTTGTTTAGGAGGCCTTGCACATGGTGTTAAAACCATTTGCAACAACCTCCTAAACCATGGGTTGTTTAGGTGGCCTTGCACATGGTTTTAAAACCATTTGCAAGGCCCTCCTAAACCATGTATAATAAAACCATGGGTTGTTTAAGAGGCCTTGCACATGGTTTTAAAACCATGTGCACTACCAACATTTTTTTGTGGATAATTTATTTTTTATTATTTTGTTAAGTAGGAACATTACAACATCTCCCCCATATTGTGTTGTTTTTTTTACCGACATTTTTTTTGGTCGATAATTATTTTTTATTTTTTATTTTTTTTTAAGGTAGGAACATTACAACATCTCCCCCATATTAGGTTGTTTGTGTGGCTGACATTTATTTTGGAGAATAATAATAATAATAAATGTATGGCCGACATTTTCAAGAGTAACGTTAACGCAATAACATGGACCATTAAAGAAACTATGCATAAAAAAATAAATAAACTACAAAATAATGTTTATACAATTAATCAAACTCGAGAAACTTATACCATTAATCCATTGACATTGTAATAATTAGCATTTGTGGTATCAAACATCATTAAATTATATTTGATAAAAATATAATAAAACTAAATTGTAAATATTCAAATATAAAACATTTAATTCTCAAATTTTAATAAACAACATTTTTAACAAATATACAAGAAGAAGAATTCAATTACCAATTTAATAACCATATTTTCCAAGGGCCTCCTCATACAACATAGTGTTTTCTTCATAACAAGTAAAAAAAATTACAACGTTTAATCTATAAATCAACAATTTGTGTGAGAATTTTTTTTCTAAACAAAGATATCAAGTTTGTTCTAAATGACCTCTTCAACCAATTTTTTTGTTGTTAGGCATGTGTTTCAGTTTTTTCTAGGGACTTTCATGAAAAAAAACCATGGATATCCTAGGGATCGCCTTTCCAATGGCTTTGTTGCTTATGCTTACATGCTTCTTTGTGTACATGCATTGGGTTTGGCATTTTGATTGACCCCATTTGATCACCTTACCATTGTTTCAACAAAGACTAAAATGTCAATTGAAGAAACATATCTGCATCTTAAATATTTACTACATGCTTTAATGCTGAAAATTTACTCTAAATTATTTCAACTTCAATTATCTGCAGAGGTATGAAAAAAAGGCACTGAGACTCCTTGAGATCTATCTGCAATCGTTGACCAAAAGGTTTGTTTGTAAGAAAAAGAACACATCCAACCATGTATAAGTGCAAACCGAACATGTATATTGTAATTAGGTGAGATAAATACATAGACAACTCCAAAATAAAAATATTATACAACCCTTACAAACACAAACTTTTTCAATATCGATAAAGTATGAATTTTTTATCAGGTCCAAACCAACTTCAAGTATGAAAATAATAAAGTTCAACTTGTCATCTTTCAGGGCTCTATAATTGTGTAAACTAATCAGTTTGCTATGTATTCTTCATGTGTTCAGTGTAGATAGAATTGGTACAACTACATCTAACACATCTAGTTCCATTTAATCCAAGTCACATTTTAGTAGTCAAAGCTCTCATCAGTGGCTTGTAGAAGGATATACCCACCAGATTGCTTGTATGTTATAGAAATTTCCATGAAAATGCCTAACCTAAATCAAATATGTAAACCCAAAACAACACAAAAAACTTAACAACAAACAATGATTGTCGTCATGCTATGCATCATGGTCATTCAAAGGTTAATCAATCTGAGTATATCCTTGGTTAAATATTTATTTACACCATAGGAATGTTGCATTGACTAGATTCTCCGTCGAAATAAATGGTGTATCTCCTTTGAAAATGTTGTTGCAAGTCAAATCTGAGCATGAACCCTTCTTATTGTCTTTCCTGTAGATTCTTGGCCAAATGTGATTTTAATGTAACCCCCTACAGGATGGATCCACAAACAAGATGTAAGTTATATACCTAGAACCTTAGGATGTGACATGATAAATGACAAACAAAACACAAACATCCACAAACTAAATATATGAAATAACTTAACAACAAACAACTATCATCGTCATGCTATGCGTCATGATCATTCAAAATCTTAATCAATAAGAGCATATCCTTGGTTAAATATTTATTTACACCATAGGAATGTTGCCTTTCATTGGCTTCTCTACAAAATTCAATGGTGTATCTCCTTTGAAAATGTTGTTTCCAATTAAATCTGCAACCTTCTGATCATGGACCCTTCATATTGTCTAATTTCCTGTGAATTCTTGGCCAAATGTGATTTCAATGTAACCCCATGCATGTTGGATCCACAAATAAGATGTATGTTATAGACCCAGAACCTTAGGATGTGACATGAGAAATGACAAACAACACATAGACAGCCACAAACTGAATATGTGAAATAACTTATAACAACCCTTGATTCCTAATTGCTTAACTATTACATGAACTTGTTACTTGTGTATTTGTGTGCAAGTAATGCAATACCCCCACAAGTCAGATTTATAAATGAAATCTCTAAAGAAAAATGCCTAGCTATATTGTTCCATTCCTCTGAAGGAATTTCATATCCAGTATCTGCAGTATGGCCATCATCACAAGCCAACATATTTGAATTTTTAAAGAATATTTAGAGTAAAAAAAACAGTTGTGTTAGAGAACTTTACAAAAGTGTGAATATTCTTGGGAACTAGCTCTACAGATTCCCTCACGTCCTTAGGACCTTCTTTGGGTTCCAAATTGTGATTTAAGGATCTTGGTGGCACCTTAGGAGGAGGTCCAAAAATATCATTGCTAATAATCTCTTTCGATTTAGCTAACGAGCATTGTTTCCACTAAGTTCCCTCTGCTTTGCTACTTTTGTTAAAGAGGTAGGTATTTTTGGTGATACACTTCCATCCACACCAAATGATGGTTTGACTTAATATTCCTACATCTTGCTGTAAAGAATGACAAAGTAGAAGCATGGTTAAAACAAGCTATCAGAAAAATACAATTTTGATCCTAAATATCATAATATGAAACAAGTATTTTAGAAACAAAAGTACGATAGGATTTGATATTTTTCACACTTGGTAAAGTCACACCCTAGGATGGTTAGGTGTAGAATAGCCATTGGAAAAATTGGCACCTTCAATTGGAATATCCAAATTAAAGATTCCACTCCCAGACATTTATCTTTTTTTTTAATTAGAACAAGGCCTCCAAATATTGAAAATATGAAGTATTAAGAAAGTTCGTATAGTTTAAAATATGTTGTTGGTAGGTGCTTTGGTTACGAAAGTAAAAGGATGATGCGCAACATGAAGAATGGTGTGCATGGAAACGGATGGTGTGCAAGGAAGAGAAGTTGACAAAGAGTCAGCTTGGTCATAGTTTTTTAGTTGTTGGTCCAAGTTAGTTAGAGAGTTGGTTAAATATGGACCATTTTGTAAAGGTGCAAGCCTATATATATAGAACCAAGAATGTAGTAGGAAGGGAGGAAAATGAAATAGAATGCCTATGAAGAGATTGTGATTGTGTATCTGCAGAAGATTGATCTATGTATTTTTCCTTCTTGCAACTCTGAGAATGTATTCTAGAAACCTGTTTTGATGCACGAAGTAATATGACATGGACGGATGTTGATGAAAGCTCTTTGTCTTGTATTTCCTTCTTTTATTGTTTTAATGATGCGATCTGAATAACTTAATGCTGCAATATGATTGTAATTTTTGAATGATGCGATGTCTCTGCATCCTGAGCGATGTCTTAGTTATTGATTTGTTTATGATTAAATACAATGTTGTGATCTAACGTAAATGGTTATCGATGCGATCTAAATGATTTCTGATATAAATAAGTGATAATAAAACCCCTTCCTGAATCTCTGGGCATTGTTGTGATAGTTTGAAGGTAGCATAACAATAGATGCGCAAGATCCTCCTCCTTGCTACGGAAACATGGTTCTTACAACTCTCCCTCGAATATCTCAGGTGAGACTTCATCTGCTCCGCAGGTGTTGCTAGATAGGGTAAAACCTGTCTGGGTTGGTGGTCAAGGAGATCACATTGTTTAGGGGTGTCGATGGAGTGTGAACCCAGGTCGACAGGTCTGCACCAACAAATGGTTTCATTGTAGTCGTTAACTACTCAATACAAGTTAACTGACGAGGAGATGGATACTATAGTGGATGATTGGCCTGCTGAGTGGAGAATGTCGGTCAGCACCGAGGAACTAGCAGACGTTGCGATGGGTCGTCCAATGGATGCCCCAGTGGATCAAGCACAAGCCCATGAGAGCGAGCAAGAGTCACATGAGGCCTCTTCAAAGACTTCAAGATGGATCGCCAATTTGAGGATACAAGGATGAAGTGAAGGCAGGAACAAGGAGAAGCAAGCAACACTACGTAGATGATAGATGAGCAAGTGAATCATATCATCACCACCGGTAACCACTGCGAGTGAGGCGCAACTAAGGAAGCAATCGACAACAGGATTCCAAGAGGTAAAGACTCAATTATAGTCTTTAGTTAATGTTATTTTGGAGAAGGTGCCCGAAGTGAATGTGTTGCAGAGGATGGGCGAGTTGAGCACTGGTAAGCGCATGTGGATAGTGTAGATTCAGTCATGCACATTGGAGAATAACAATGAGGATATTACGCCTCACTACAGCAAATTCAAACAATCGCACTAGATGTTAATGAATTTCCAACCCACACTCTGGTGTGGTTGCAGAAGGTCGTGAGTCATGATCTCATGGACAAAGAAGAGATCCTTGGAGACCACTTGGTGAAATCATAGGAGAAGGAAGCATTAGAAAAGCAAGATATCGATAACCTAAAGAAGGTGCAGAACCTACTGATTGTGGAGAAAGCACTGATATGGGATGATAGGGTGTGGGTGGAGAAAGCTATGACATTTTCCTGTCAAGAAATTCTAGATGTCATAGATGATATGGCTGTGGAGGCCAAAGCTATGAGGTTAGGATAGGTGATCGTCGACTTACGAAGAGATAACGAAGAATTGCAGGTGTGTATAGTTCCAAGCACAACACTAGATCAAGCTGCAGCGCAAAAAGGAACCATAGAAGATGCGACAAAGCAGCTGGAAGAAAGAGAGAAGGAGGCTAAGTTTCTCTCTAATGAAACCACACATTTTTGGGGCAGCATGGTTTAAGATGAGAAGTTACAGCAGTTAAGCATGCAATTACATGAAGTAGAGGTGCAATTGGCAATGATGCAGGCAACACTCAAAGCAATGCCCCTCGTCGTAAAATTCACCAAGGAAACATAATTGAAATCATTGCAGCAACGAGCAACCAAGGTGAGAGAGAGTTATCAATGTCGCATAACCCAGCTGGACACGTTCCAGGACATTGGTGAGCAGTTAGTGCTCAAGGCAGTGAGTGCGCTTCAAGGTGCACAAGATAGTCAGAAAGAGGTGACTGCCAAAATTGTTGAGCATCCATCTGAGTAGGATGTGGAATAATGCATGGCGATTAGTGAAAAGACCAAAGTGGGGGTTGAGGAAGTCAAGCAACAATATGAAGACTTCAAGATAAAAATCAAAGAGTATACAATTTCTAGTTGACGTGGCTCGAGGGCAAGCCACAAGATTGTGTTGGGGGCCTGTTGGCAGGCGGTTTTGGTACGAAAGTCAAAGGATGATGCACAACATGAATAATGGTGCGCAAGGCAAAGAAGTTGACAAAGAGTCATTTTGGTCATAGTTTTGTAGTTGTTGGTCCAAGTCTGTTAGAGATTCGGTTAAATGTGGACCATTTTGTAAAGGCGCAAGCCTATATACATATAACCAAGAATGTAGTAGGGAGGGAGTAAAATGAAATAGAATGCATATGAAGAGATTGTGATTGTGTGTCTATGGAAGATCGATCTATGTGTTGTTCTTTGGCGCAACTCTGAGAATGTATTCTGGAAACCTGTTTTGATGCACGAAGTAATATGACATGGACAGATGTTGATGGAAACTATTTGTCTTGTATTTCATGCTTTTACTGTTTTGATGATGCGATCTAAATAACTCAATGTTGCAATATGATTGTTAATTCTGAATGATGCAATGTCTCTACATCCTAAGTGATGACTTAGTTATTAATCTGTTTATGAGTAAATACGATGTTGTGATCTAACGTGAATGGTTATTGATGCGATATAAATGATTTCTAATATAAATAAGTTATAGTAAAACCAATTCCTCAATATCTGGGAAATTTTCTGATAGTTTGAAGGTAGCAGAATGGTATATGTGCAAGATCCTCCTCCTTACTGTGGAAAAGTGGCTCCTCCAGCTCTCCCTCGGACATCTCGGGTGAGACTTCATCTTCTCCATAGGTGTTGTTGGACAGGGTAAAACCTATCTGGGCGAGTGCTTAGGGAGATCACAGTGTTTAGGGGTGTCAATGGAGTGTGAACCCCTGTCGACAGGTCTGTGTCAACATATGCAGAATTTCGTGACAATTTTTTGTTACAATAATTTTTTTTGTTTTGCTTAACTATTTAATTATCTGTCACTATGTGCATATTGACAACGGTATTAAAATTGTAGAAGTTCATAAATACAATGATTTTGATGATGTGTTAAAATCACTACACAATAGAAGTGAAAAGGAGATTATTGAAGATGAATACAAAATAGAATTTAGAAGAAAGGAACGAAAGAAATCAAAGGGGAAATTATTTGTAAATGAAATGTTTTGATGATGTATTAAAATCACTACACAATAGAAGCTAAAATCAGATAATTGAAGGTGAAGACAAAATAGAATTTAGAACAATAGAATGGAAGAAATTAAATGGGAAATTATTTGTGAATGTGGATGTCGTTGAAGAGTACGAAAGGTATGACATGCCAAAAGATATGGGTAATTGTTAAAAAAAAGCTAATTATGATGAAAATAATAAAAATAATAAAGTTGATGATGAGTATAATGGAAAGGATGAAATAATAATGATTCTCAAGGAGTTGATAACAACCTTGAAGTTAGAATATAGAAAGACCAGTGTTGATCCAAATCCTAGGCTCTATCAAGTGCCGAGATGGATCAAATCTCTCGAGGTGCAAAGCTCTTCTTAGGTATCCATTGATTTGATTCAAACCAAAAGACACATCTTTTTATTTAAGGTCCACATATAATATTTTTATCATTAATATTTAATATTATTTATGGCCGACATATAATGTTTTTTTGTTATTTTTTATTTTTGTTAGGAATGAACATTGCATCATTTCCCCACACATGGTTTTAAAACCATATGCAAGACCCTCCTACAACCATGGGTTGTTTAGGAGGCCTTGCACATGGTCTTAAAACCATTTGCAAGGCCCTCCTAAACCATGTACAATTAAACCATGGGTTGTTTAGGAGTCCTTGCACATGGTTTTAAAGCCATGTGCAAAGCCTCCTAAACCATGTACAATAAAACCATTGGTTGTTTAGAATGCCTTGCACATGGTTTTAAAACCATGTGCAAGGCCAACATTATTTTGCGGATAATTCAATTTTGTGTTTTTTTCTTGACCCACATATTTTTTTTACGGATAATTAAATTTTTTACTTTTTTATTGTTTTGTTAGCTAGGAAGATTCCAACATCTCCCCCATATTAGATTGTTTTTGTGGCCGACATTTATTTTGGCCTATTAGAAAATTTATTTTTTATTAATAAAAATAATGTTACTAAAGTGATATTATTTTTTATTTTGTGTTACAAGATCTCTCCCATAATATTCACTATCACTATTATTTTTTGCCGACATGTTACAAACGTTACATCACGTTACAAGATCTCTCCCATAATATTCACTATCACTATTATTTTTTGCTGACATGTTACAAACGTTACTAACGTTACATCATGTTACAAGATCTCCCCTATACTGGGTTGTAGAGCGCCTCTCGGTGCAATGATGAAAAACGTCACAAGAAAATACCAAACTTTAAGTAGCAACCATAGATAACGAAAGGATAATGAAAATATAAGATTATGCTATGCCAAAAAGAGTCGATAAAAAAGATAATGTCATGTAGATATATGAAACAAAGGAATGAACATGTTATTAAGTACATACCAAAAGTTGATGATAAGGATGGATTGAATGAAGGATTTGCAATTGGATTTGATGACAAGGAGGACGAATTGAATGAAGGCTTTATCATTGCCTTTCATCATACAAGTTTGGTTTCCTTTCACCAAGGAAGTATGGGAGAAAAGATTATTTGTGTTGTGGTGTACTAAAGGAAAAAGATATTGTCATTGGTTGATGACGTTGAGAAATAACAATGATCATATTAATGGATATTGTCATATGTTGGTGATGTCGAGAAATAATAGTGATCATATTAATGGCAACGAGGAGGATGAAAAATAAAGGTATTTACAAGAGCTTGATTTAATATTCAAATTGTTCTCCAAATACAATGATTCGGATTAAGAGTATCTATGCATTTTCATATTGATGATTCACTTTGATTTGTATTTTTTTTCCAAGTTTTTGAGAAAGAAGATTTACAATTTGAGTAGGGTGCTTAATATTTTTTTGAGTAACAAGTTAAACTACAAAGTATAGGGTGCATAAAAATATTTTTTTGATATTTTTTAGTGATTTTATGTTTGGAGATTCTTAACATAAAATACATCTTGAAATGTGTTGCTTGAGAGCTATAAAAGCTTTTCAAATATTTGATGGCATTTGTTTTTAGATTCTTAACATAAAATACATCCTGAAATGTGTTGATGGGAAGATATAGAAGCTTTTCAAAGATTTGATGGCGTTTGTTATTTTTTGGCAGGCAGACTTGGTTGGAGGATAGTATGATGCAGGAGACAATGTTAAATTTGGGTTTCCAATGACATTCACAACAACAATGTTGTGATGGATCATTTTGTAATTCGGTGGATTGATGGGTAGTGAGGTAGCCAACTCAAAGGTTTCCATTCATTGGGCCACAGATTACTTGCTGAAAGAAACTGCGCATCCATGCACCATATATGTCCAGGTAAATACATATATATTACACAATGATTCAACTCTCTACAAACTAAACCATATCTACAACCACTGTTTTAGTTGATCTAGAATATAAGTTACATTATTATCCTGCATCCTATGACTTAATTTCATCAAACATTTAGATTTATGGCAAGTAGGGGATCCCAACACTTATCACAAATGCTGGGAGAGGCCAAAAGACATGGACACTGGCACGACTGTGTATAAAATCGACAGCCAACATCCTGGTTCAAATGTTGGTGTTGAAACGGTCACAACACTTGCAGTTGCATCACTTGTATTTCGCAAATCTGACCCTTTATATTCAAAACGACTTATTCATACTGCTATGAGGGTAAATACTTAAAATGCTTACCTCTTATAAGCTTACTTGTAATCATTCTATGTAATTCCCCACACCTGACCTTGTTTCCTTGGGATTTTAAAGTATTCAAATTTGCCAATAAGCATAGAGGATCTTATAGTGACTCCCTCAAGTATGGAGTCTGTCCATTTTATTGTTCATATTCTAGATATCAGGTACTCCTTAAATATAATGTTCATATAATGTTCAATTTTAATTAGATTCATCTTGTCATATTAGGTTAGAATATTTACAACCAACTTGTTTTTGGATAATATCAGGATGAAATACTCTGGGGAGCAGCATGGTAGCACAAGGCAACATGTAATCCAACTTATCTAAATTACATTCAATCAAAAGGTCATTTATTAGGAGCTGATGGATCTGACAATATATTTGGATGGGACAATAAGCATGCAGGATCTAGAGTTCTCCTATAAAAGGTATTTAGTGGTTGTTAGTGATGTTTAGCACATTCTTATATACCAATCATCACATTCTCTGTTGGACACCCACCTGGTTTGAACTTGGGCTATTGTATAGTGGTGCTCAAACTTAGGCTATTTGTATGATGATATGTGCAGGAGTTCTTGTTACGAAATGTGAAGTCTCTTCAAGACTACAAAGAACAAGTCGACAATAATATATGCTCTCTTATCCCATCACAGGCTAAATACACTCTAGGTATCTGCTATTTTACTGGCATTGAATGATATACATTCTCTGTCCTAATAATTTTGTTTTCATTTTAACATTGCATATATTATTGTGTAAGCTCGAGGACTTCTTTACACATTGCATGATAGTAACTTGAAATACGCTACATCTTCTTCCTACTTGCCCTTCACTTATGCTTAATACTTGAGCTCCTCCAAACAAGTAGTATCTTGTGGAGGAATGACTTTTAGTCCTCACAAGCTAAGAACTATAGCAAAACACCATGTATAGATTCATAAAAACCCACTACTTAATGAAGTTATTAATATGTGGTATGAAAAGTGATGAAGTTATTGATAAATGGGGATCCGATTCAATCTTTTCTTCTAAATGAAGGTTGATTACAGATTGGGATATAATCCTCTGAACATGTCATACATGGTTGGATATGGTTCTCACTATTTGAAATGAATTCATCACAGAAGCTCTTCTTTTCCTTGCAAAGAAAATCATCCTCAACCCATTCCATGTAGCACAGGATTCCAATCTATGTACAATAGTGCACCTAATCCCAACATCTTAGTGGGAGGTTTTGTGGGAGGCCTGGACAACATGGATCGATTCCCTATTAACCACAACGATTATGAGCAATCCAAACCTTCCACATACATCAATGCACCTTTAGTGGGATCACTTGCTGATATGGACCACTCTACCATGTCCTGAAGTATCTAGTTATCCTCTGGTTCTCCTTATCTAAACCAGAGAAGAAGGATGGATGGAGGAAATATCTTCATGTTCAATTGGTGTCAATTATGTTGTATTGTAGTGAAGTGATTGTATATCTGTGGTGCTTTGGAAGAAGTGTTCTATAAGAAGTATTTATTCCTAACGGATGAATGAATGCTATTGTATCTGCTCGTTGAGAATTCTTGCTCGTTAGTGCCAAATAAATATTGACATATCAAAGAGCCAAATGCACTGATAGTTAATTGGAAAAGCAGATTCCTCCACAAGGCTAACGACTTATTTGAGTTACGTATTATTTTAATGCATGATGGGTTCAATGTGTCTAGGATCATGAGGCGAGTCATGGGAGCATAGTTGGATCTCATTTCTTATAAGGGTTCCAACCGCACTCTCCATGAACGACCAAAATGCCCAGTAGTCTTCTGAATCCGGCATACCCCGTAGGAGATGCCGATGACATAGAGTAAACCTGTATGTCATTAGAAAATATGTAGCTTACTTGGTAAAGGAAGGTGCCAAAAGAAAGCAACAAAACCAAACACCAGGGTTCGAAAGACCCATGTCATGCAAATTCAAATAAGAACAATGGATAAAAAAGAGCTAGTGGAGGAGGGTAAAGCACATATAACCCAGATGAAAACTTTGTCAAAAGGAAGAACTTACCTAAGCAAGATAAAAGTTGTAATGGCAGTGGTTGAATCTTTTGGATCTGGCCTAGACTCTTCCATTCAATGGAAACTAGTATAAACCTCTGTGCATGGAAATAGCTCACTTGTAATATCCTACAAAATGGTAAAAACCAGGGTTAGATTTGGTGAAAAAAAAAATAACAAGTAAATGGTTGAAATCATATATGAACGGTATTAAATTCACCTGTAAGATCTGAACCCCAATTCCCCTTATAAATCTCCAGAAGAGGTCGTTGAAAATCAACCTGAAATACTATGAGGAACCCAACAAATTCCCTTGGCAGTTTGTTGTTCGAGGAGTTGTACTCTCTAAGCCAGGCCTGAGCCTCTAGATACAAAACCTCATGAAGATGATGTGCCTACATATAGGAAACCTCCTGAACATGGAACCTTATGAACATGGCGCTGAGAAGGGTAGGAAACCTCGTGAACCAAAACTACCAGAACACTTTAAACTTGAGACGTGTAAATAATTTATTTAAAAAATAACCTGAGAATGTATAGACACGTTTCACATTTTTAATGGGTAAAGGGACGGCGAAACGTGGCAAAAATTCATTGGTGGTAGGTACGACCAAAAGGAACAGTGATTCTCAAACCCAACCCAAAGAAAAAACGCCTAACAAAATAAAAATAAGATTTGCATTGTGACTAAACAAAACCACTTTTCCTCTCAATAAGTAATATATATAATTGTAATTGTATATATTTTTAATTATTAATAATATATATATAGACACACTTTGAAAAATATAAAAACTTATCTTTTAAAAATATTTTCTAATAAATTATATTATATAAGTCAATAATGACTAAAATTCTATAAACTTTTTTTTAAATATCAATATTTATCTTTTAATTTTTTTTTATTATATATAAATAACTTCAACTCTATAAACTTATTTATATTTTTTAACGTTTTAATGATATATCTAAATATTTTTATAAAAATTAAAAAGAATGTGTTTTTAATAAATTATATTGTATAGATAAATAATCAATACAACTTCTAAACTCTTTAAACTTATGTTTCAAAATTTTTATTATTATATTTAACTAATTAATACAATTCTCCAAAGTTACCCTTTACAAAATTTAAAATTATAAAGTCTCCAAAAACAAATTTTATAATCATGGATTTCTTGAAGAGCAAAGAGATAGTAGACCTCAAACATCTCAAGAAGTCAGCTTTGTGGTCGATTTGTGTACTTTCTCAAAGGTTCCAATGGTATCATTCCCACCACCACCCATATTTTATTCATTTACATGTATATTTGTTTTGAAGATATAGCATGGGGTAGTTAAGTCCTTTCTTCAATTGGCAAGTGTCCACTCTTGCCAATTTGCATGTTCTCTTTTTTTTTTTATGAATTTTAGTTACAAATGCCAGAACAAATATAATTCAAACTTGAACTAAAAGTAGCACAACTCTAATTTGCAATTACAAATGCAAAATTTTTATAAAAAAAATGCATATATTAAAATCCATATTGAGTTTTGACAATGCTTTTTAAATTTAATTGGCTAGAAGTACCGGTTCTAGACACTATTAAAAAATAAATATGTAAATATTGAAAAATAAATTGTGTGTTTTACTAATGTCCATTTGCTTTTCTTTTAGTCCATCCGCATTGTTGGAACACGGCAAAGAATAGATAGACAACGTTGTTCTCGGTGTCCCGTGATAGATAGAACACTACCAACGTTGGTTTGGTAGTGTCCGGATAGGTTTGGTCTCACGAAATTCTCGGTGTGTGTTTTTTAGGGTTTTTGGGTGGTATGTATGTCATTTTTTGATCAAGGAATTTTTTTTCTGTCACTTTTTAAAACACTGATTTATAGGGTTTTTTCGAGTTAATTTACGTCTATTGGGTTCCTTGGCACAACCACTGTGGGGGAGTTTTCCGGGGTCAACTAAACCGGGGTCAAATTTCTCGGTTACTGACAGGTCACAAGGAATATGGTTCCACTGACATTATCTACTCGGTCTCCTCCGCCTGTTCTCTCGGGTTGTTATCTAGGAAAACCCTTTTTTTTCGGAAAGTTCCCTACGGTCGGAGACCTTGGCGGCAAAAGGCTCTACAAGGTTTGCTCTGAAAAACAGCGCTGAGGTACACATTGGAATGAAGTTTGTCCATGCGAGTAGTCTAGTAGCCTTGGTTGATGTGGAAGAGAATGAGTCGCCCCCGTGCCGGCTCCCAAGCCCTCCAGACCAGCCCTGTTCGAAGCTCCCAGGGAAAAATCTAAGGTTTGTCAAGGTGCATCAGAAATCCCATTTTTTGCAGCTAAAAAGTACAAAAGAGAAAAATACAGGAAGTGGAAGCTTCGTCTCGATACTAATAATTTGACCCTTTGTAGAGGGATTGTCCTGGATAGTGTGGTTGGGATGTCTCTTCGGGGTTAGTCGACAAGTTTAGTTATAAGGAAATGCATTGGCGTGAGTTGGAAGGTTGGGATTTAGAGGTATGCCCCCCCGTACTGGGATACAATCCAACTATATACATGTTTTAGAAAGGATGGTACGGGTTTGTTTTTAGATATCAAGCACACACAACTTATGTTTTAGATAGTTCCTGGATAAAAGGACACAGTAGCTTTATGTTGAAGCGGTGGCATTACGGGCTTGACCCTCCCACAGAGGGGCTGCAAAAGAGGCACTTGTGGGTTCTTCTGCCAGGTCTTCCCTTTGTCTTATGGAACAAAGAGGTGTTGGTAGCCATCAATAATCATCTTTGGTGTTTTATTCACTCAAAGGAGGATATGCTTTATGGAATTGACTACAAGGTGGGTCGGATTATGGTGGATATCAATATGTCAAAGGGTATTTTTGAAAACCTGGTAATCAATTAGCGAGGCTGGCCTTTTTTTATTCCCCTGGATTATTGAGGGATTCCTTTTCACTGTTCAAAATGTAAAAAAACTGGTCATCTTTGGAGGTCTTGTACATCTTCTGGTTCAGACTCCGACAACGAGTTTGAAGATATTGAAGCTTGGTCATCTTGTGTTTCCTTTGAAGCGACTTTCGAGCTTCCTCCGACAATGGATGGTAATGCACTGTTCTGCTCGGATGACTTGGTGCTGGTGGACTAGCCTATTATGGGTAAGCTCAAAACCCTAAATCCTACTTTTGTTTCATCTTTAAACTCTTCGGAAACAAGGTACACCAAGGGATTAGGTTTTTGGGGGGATTATGTTGGGGAAGCCTCTCTCTTGGGAGAAACATACTTCTATAAGGGTATCACTGAAAAATCCCTGGGGTCTGGTCATAATGATCTGGGTAAAAATACGATTGAAAATAAAAATACTCTGTCAGCCCCATGTATTGAGTTGGATTCACAAAACTTGGACCAAAACCCTATCATAATATCAAATCTAGGGTTTGGGGTGTTGGACACCTAGGTGAGTATCGGTCCCATTGACGTGGAGGATCCCTCTGCATCAGAACCTTCCCTTCCTCCCTGTTCCTCGCCTCTTTCATCTACGATCTCATCCTATAGGGATACTTTGCCAAAAGTCCCTCTATGGTCCATTTCTGTACTTTCGGGATCAGAGGTTCCCATCCCAACTAAGTTATTGGATCAACCTAGTAAGTTGGATCCCGACTAAGAGGCCTCAATTGGTATTTCAAACAGAAAATCATCCAAAGGCGCAATTAAGGGGGGTCTAGGAAATCACTTCTCTCCGATCAAGACTCGCAGTGCGAGGAAAGGGAAAAAAGGGAAAGGCATTGAATTCCCCATGTTATCTTCTGTAACTCCAGCATCACCCTCAACAAAATCTAACTCCAGGGCACTTAGAGGCATTAAATACCTTGTCATGTTTAAGATGTGATCTGTGCATCCATCAACATAAGGGGAGTGGTGGGAATCCACAAGAAATTATCCCTCTAACGGTTTCTGGACCGTATAAAACCTGAAGTTATCTTTCTACAAGAAACCATGGTTTTTGGGGCTAAATCCAACTTTTTCTTCTTGGGTATCAGAAAGGACTAGGAGGTGGTTTCCATTTATGTAAATGGTCTCTCGGGGGGCCTACTGGTGGCTTGGGATCCCATAAAAGTTGATCTCAGATATTTTTCTATGTCTGCAGGAATACTCCTTACTGGCATGCTCTTTGGTTTCTTGGAAGAAATTAATATGTTAAATGTTTATGGCCCTTATCATTCAAAAGAACTCTTTTGGGACTCAGTGGAATGGAACCTTCTTGATTCCAAACTTGATCCTTGCAAGGGATTTAAACTTTACCTGGTCAACAACTAAAATTTGGGGCAGCAAAGCTAAACAAGATCCTTGTGCTGCTTATTTCTCAGATCTATTTGAAAGAGGTGATATGGTGGATGTTGAACCCTTTCCTATCAGCCCTACATGGAGGAACGTGCAGCTAGGGGAGGAAGGGATTGCAAAACACCCGAATAGATACCTTTTTAGTAATTCATTGATTGACAAGTTGGAAAAGTATAGAACCCGGGTTGAACCAAAGAAGTTCTCGAAACCACTACCATGTCATTTTCCAGTTTGATTCAAATGATCCTATGTGGAAAAGACCATTTAAATTCAATCATGGGTGGCTCAAGGAGGCTGGATTTATTGAAATGGTTTAAAAGATCTGGGTTTCATATTCTGATATAGAACATTTGCCCCCTATGGAGCGGCTCACAATGAAATTAAAAAGGTTGAAATCAGAGGTGATAAAATGGGAAAAAGAGAAGAAGGGATCGACAAATAAGGCTCTCTACCGTATTGAGAAACGGATAGAATTGATCACTGCCAGGTCTGGGATTGGGATTTTCCAGCATTTGAACTTGAATCTATTGATTATTATGAGGATATCCGATGAAAATTCCTGCCTCAACAATTGAATCACATGGCTGGACGCAGGTGATAAAACACTAAATTTTTCCACAAGTTTGTAGAACATCGCCAGAATATTAATACCATTTGGACTATAAATGACTCTAGGGGTAAATAGTATACTGATATGGAGGATCTACAGGCATTGACTTCCTCTTACTTTGAGGATTTTTGCAAGAATGATAATAGTATTTCTGTTTGGGATCAGTTAATGGTGGTAAAAGAGTATCCCAGATTTTTCAATGAGGAAGAGGGGGAGGAATTATTTATGCATGTATCTATGACAGAAGTAAAAGCAACTATCCAAGCCTTGACGAGCTCAAAAATACCTGGTCTGAATAGATGGACCATGGAGCTCTTCGTGGCCTGTTTGGACTTTATGGGACATGGCCTTTTAGAATCTATAGAGGAATTAAGGGTAAGTGGTACAATCTCGGGTGCCATAAATTCTACATTTTTATCCCTAGTCCCGAAAAAACCAGTCCCAGAGGATCTGGGAGATTTTAGACCAATCTCGTTGTGCAACTTTGATTACAAAGTTATATCAAAGATATTAGCTATTCGTCTTAAACCTATACTCTCAAGAAGTATTACTCCTGAATCGTTCAGTTTTTTGGAAAAAAAAAGACAGATATTGGAAGCCATAGGGGTGGCTTAAGGGGTTTTTCATAACATCAAGATAATAAATCATAAGGAAATATCTCTACAACTGGATTTAAACAAAGCATATGATTGTGACCAATGGGGTTTTCTTCAATTTATCCTCATTCAGATAGGGCTTCCCTAGAAAGTCATGAAATAGATCATGGGCTGCGTCTCATCGATTTCCTTTGTTGTACTGATTAATGGAAGTCCTACTAATTTTTTCTCAACTCACAGGGGATTGAGGTAGGGGTTCCCCTCTCACCTATTCTCTTTATACTTGTCATTGAAGGGCTCAACATATTGATAAAAAATGCGGTTTTAGCAGGAAGGGTAAAAGAAATAAAGTTTGGCAACAATTTGACTGTTTCCCACCTCTTATTCGTGGACGACATATTGGTTTTTGGTTCGGCCTCCCTTGCTGAGTGGTCTTTCTATTATGACTTGATTAAAAAATTCTTTCATGTTTCGGGCCTCACTATTAATCTCCAGAATTCAAAATTATTGGAGCATGGACTCGACACTGCTAATAAATTTGCTATTAGCGCTCTGTTACAGGTAAGTGTGAACTCTTTATTGTATAGGACACAAATTTTGGGATACTTCATCAAGCCAAATGGTTACCAAGCAGGTGATTGGCTCTGGCTATTGAAAATATCTGCCTCTAGAATCAAGTATTGGTGTTGGCAATGGTTATCCCTCGGTGCCCGTCTGATTCTGGTTGAATCGATGTTGGAGAATTTAGCGGTATATTGGTTATCCTTGTGCAAAATTCCAAGGTCCATGCTAGATTCAATCAAAAAAAAAAAAAATCATTTTTATTTGGTTAGGGTCACAAGTGCAAATGAAATATTATTTGGTAAAATGGGAGAACATTGTTGGGCCAAAGGTAAATGGTGGCTGGGAGCTAAAAAAAATCAATTTCTCCTTGGCATTAAGAGCAAAGAGATTATGGTTGGTTATTTTTGGAGAAATCCTATGGTCCAAAGTCTTAAAAGATAAACCTCTTAGGCGGCTCTCTATTGTGCAATGGATTCAATGTGACACAAAAAGGAAGAAGGGGACTTCAAACATCTAGAATGGACTTCTAGGATCCTTTGAGATTTGTGGAACCTGGCTAGCCTGGATGACTAGAAATGGTCGATCCATGCAACTGGGGGAAGATCCTATTATAGGGGGTCTCATTCCTTATAAACTTTCTTATAACTTGATAAATTTCCTCTGCTCAAAAGGTTATCTCTCTCTAAACCATACTATTTGTCCTCCCATGACAGTTGGCATTCCTCATGGATGGATTTCGGCAACACAATTGGGGCTATATGGTTGTTTGGGAGCTAAATGGATGCAATATATTATGGATCTCCAAAAGGGTTCGATTTTTATTAATGATTGTGAAGATGTGCTCAAATGGTCGTTTAATATGAATACAGGAATGTTGACAACTTCTCTAGCGTATCTGCAACAATCTGAGGAAACAATTTTCTACCCACTTTGGTGGCATTCCGCTCTATGGTCCTAGAAAATTCCTTTAAAAATCATGATCTTCCAATGGTTGGATTTTGACAATCGCCTGCTCACCTAGGACAACCTCACTCGGCGGGGTGTGATTGACTCAAGTTGTTGCTCTCTATGCAGATTGGATGAGGAATCTATCTTCCATATCTTTGTCTCTTGTCCGCTCGCAATGGAGGTATGTCATTTGGTTTCACAGGAATTAAATTGTTCAGCCTTCTAGAAGGGTAGTTCTCTATCAGATTGTTTCATATCCTGGAAACGGTTAGTTCCTGCCTGAATTCATTACCCTGCTTTATCTCATGGGAAATTTGGTTGAGCCAAAACATGATCATTTTTTAAAACAAGCATGTATCTGCCATTTCGGTCTGTTTCAAGGGCTTGGAAGCCTTCAAGGAAAGCCCCGAGGGAATGATGGAAGGTGACAATCCTTCTAAAGCAGTCCAACCATCGGAACTTATCTTATTTGATAAACCTGTGGGGTTATTTGATGGATCCTCGATTTAGAATTCACTCTCTTGTGCATCAGGTGCTATGTTGTTTTTGAATCCAAATTGTTTCTACAAGATTTGGATGTGTTGTGGTTAAGGATCCAACACCATGGGTGAGCTTCTATCATTATGGCTCCTTCCGCATTTCTCCTCCAGCGTTGGCTTTGATGAGACTCGCGTCTTCAGCGACTTGAAGGTTATCATTGAATGGGCAAAGAATGACTACGAAGTCCAAATCCTTCATCTCTTGGCTTGGTTAAAAAGGACTTGTTCATTGATTCATCACTTTCATGATATCTCCTTCTCGCATATTTACAGGTCCTTTAACCACTTGGTTGATAACTTTCTAAAAAAGGACATCATGTGGCTGTAGATTTCTTCTTTTTTAAACGGTGGGAAGATGGACCCCGGGTCTCTGAGGGATGCCATAGAACTATTTTTTGTTGATCCATTGGTCCTTATCCTGTTGTGGTTGTTGGTCTATTTCGCAACGTTTGCCTGCTCCTATTTTTGTGGTATGGATTTTCTTCGGTGTCAGATCTTCTATGTTGTCCTTTTTGGTGCCTTTCTGACTTGACTACCATGTGTTTTATGCTTGTCTTTGGACTATCCTGATGTAGAACTTGTGCCAAACTCCCTTCTAAATTTATATAGTATAGTAATTTTTTTTAGAAAAAAAAATATATAGACAGCGTTGTTCATATCACTTTCACTAGCTAATGTCATATTGGCTACATTAATCCCAAGCATTGATGGAAGCGTTCACCCATGTATTAATCAATGTGTTATTAACCAAAATAATTATGCTACCTACATAAACTATCTATCCAAGTACAAGGGAGTTAAAGGAGTTGACAACGAAGCATAGCAGGGTTGGAGCTCCTTTTGACAAGTAGTTTTAATTAAGAATAATATAAAATCAATTCAAAACCAGAAGTGTATGACAAAAATAGGTGTCAATTTTGTAGTTTTTATTAATTTTAAATTAATTTTTATTTTGACAAATAGTTTTAAACCCAATAAAAAAAAAATTGTAACATGGTTATTGTGCAATGAAAAATTAAAAAAATATACATTTAAAAATTAAAAAAATATTTACAATATTCAATTTAATATATATTTTTTATAAACCTTCGAAAAATTATATATATATATAGATTTAAAAATTTAAAAAAATATTTACAATATTCAATTTAATATATTATTTTTATAAATCTTTCAAAAACTATAATAATTTATAATTAATTAATACAAATTAAATTTATTAAAAGTCAAAACCCTTAAAAAACTATAATAATTTATAATTAATTAATAAAAATTAATTAAAAGTCAAATCTTTAAAACTATAGTAATTTATAATTAATTATTACAAATTAATTAAATCAAAGTTATTTGAATAGTGATGGATTACTATATACTATGCGTTCAACTCGTATAAAAAGGGGGAAACGGGGGATAAGAATAAAAGTTAAGTGTAGATGTCATTCATATGGGTTAAGGAAATCAAGTGGGCAAGTAAAAGATGGTATATATGCATTTAAATTCTCGTTTTTTTCTTATAGGAAAATAGGAATGTATTTTTTTTTAGTGTATTGATGTAGAATTAATAAGGCTTGTCAATTAGATGTAGTTTGGGTGGTTGGGAGGAATGATTGTTACCCTCCCCACCCAAATTCAATTCTTGTAAGTGACATGATGCTCTTGTGGAGCCCTATGTAATGATTGAGTGGATTATGTAATATAGTCATACCTTGATTCTTCAAAATACAGGTGTTGGCATATTTCCTAGTAAAAGAATGAATAAGGCTTAAAGAGTAATGTCAATTGATCTATAAAATACTATTTAATGTGTTTTTAATGGTTATTTAAATGAATTAGTTGATTTATAGTTAATTTATTATGAGGGTGAGTTCTTATATGGAAGAACAAATCTATATATTTTGAGTTAGTCATATTTAGAGTTATGAAGTGCTCAAAGACCATAGGAAAAGGAGTTTGATTACTTTATAAATTCTAGAATGGGGTTATTATCTTTGTTAATGAAGCATCGAAGGTCAATAGGGAAGGTGAAGACATCAAGTGTAGTTCCAAAATGGTGATTGGGGGTCACTATTTTTGTTTATGAAGCATCACAAGTCATAGAGAAGGTGAAGACATCAAAGGTGGTTCCAAAATGGTGATGGGGGCCTTGTTTCACTTACTCAAAGATTTCCTTCCCATCTTGGGAAACTTTAAGCAAGGTGGAGGTTGTAGCTTGATGTGACATCTCCAATATAAGATGGCCCTAGGAAATGGTAGTGTGAAGGGTGGGCAACTTTTGTCAAATTTTTAAAAAATCACTAATTCCTTGGACGATAATCATAGGCGGAGGTCTCGATACGAGTAGTAAATCTTTTCAAACATTTTAGTGCAGAGCTTCCTATTCAAACCCCAATAGAGGAGGAACAATGAATGAAATTGATGGTTTGAAGGAAGATAACCAAGTCTAAAGGTCCCTTAAAACTAACATAAGGCTAGGGGAGGGTGAGAAACAGAGAAACATTAAAGGAGGAAAGAAAGGTAGTAAGGAAATGAAAGTTAAAAGGAAGCCTCACAAGAGGTGTACTAATTAACTAAAATCTAAGCCTCAGCTAGTCCTTCAAGTGAATTTCAAAATAGAAAAAGTTGTGGTGATAACACAAAGACCAAAAAAGTTTTCATCACAACTTTTGATGATAACAATTTGTTTGACCATACTTAATTTTTAGGTAGTGTTCTTCCCCAAACCCAACAAAAAAAATCTATGCTAATCAATAATAATTGTACTATCTAATATAATTCATCTTTGCAAAGAATGAATTTTGTTTTGAAACCATCAAATAAATTGAAAATCTTTTGTATCCTTAATAAAATAGAAAAATTTTAATGCTAAGAAAAAGTGGCTTCTTTCAAAGGGGAGAGGACAATTGGCGTTGTAGGGCAGCATCATCCAACACTTCTCTTCCAACTTCCACGACCTTCAATAATTTAGGGATTCCCCATTCCAATGGGGTCCGTTCTGTTTCCACCACAGAAAATACTATCCAATTTCAAACCATAGTTCTATTTATTCATATTTTAATTTACCATAAGATGATTCCCATATAATAATTCTGTGTAGAGGACCCTCCTTCCTCCACCTCCAACTATAATATATATACTCCTATTAACATAAATATAAGGTTTAGAAGATGACAAGTAGAGAAAATTCAAATGTATATACGGTCTTGATGGTCCTAGAATTTGTGGTTGCTTTGGTCCCCGCACTAAAGGCTTTTTAGATCACGTTGTGTATGGCACATTTTATTATGAACTGAAATATGATATTATTGATCACTTTGTCTTCTTTTCTTCTTGCTCATGTCCATAGGATTTAGGGTTATGGTTTGTAAAATGTTGAATAATATTGTATTTTGTTCTTCCCAATCATGCCCATAGGATTGAGAGGACGGTTTGTAAAATGTTGGATAATATACTTTGAAAAAATTGTGATCTGAATAGATGTTATGCCAGGCTTAAGCTTATATTTTTATCATATATAATTTGTTATGATACTTACTAGTTACTATCTTTAACTATTATCTGGTTTCTACAACAAAATTACCAATTACCAGTTCAAGAACAACCCAGTCTTGATTCCTTGGACTTACATAAGTGTTTGTATTACTAATATCAACACGACTCTATATATAGGTCCATGTATATAAAGAAAAATAATAATATATCAAGTTATAAGTGGCTAGAAAGGAGTTTGGCATGTATCAAAATAAATTATAAGGAAAGCTCTTCTACCAAATATATTCATTGATATGAGGAGACAATAATTGGCCCAGGAAGGCTACTCAGTTGCAGCGTGTACTAAGATGTGGATGAGATAGACTGTCATGCTATCAACAAATGTGTAAAAAGGAGCCTTACAAGATGACAAACCACTCTATAGGATGGTTGCAATACAAAAGTAGTTTCAAGCATATATTTTCTAGGGATCTTGTCATATGGATGGAATAGGTTTCTAAGTTATTATGTGCGCTAGTGTTTATCGCCATTGTGATTTGTGTGTGGAATAAAATTGCGGCCAAGTTTCATGTACAACTTCAAAAAGAAACAAAGCATCAAATTGTACATGAAACATAATCCCATTTCAATTCCACATACAATTCACAATGGTAAAATACATCATTGCATATAAGAAATATATGCATTAAATCAATAAAATAATAAAATAATATTTATGAATTTTGGAGGAAGAGAGAAAAAAACTACTTTTTTTCTTCATATTTTAACATATATTCTTATGGTTTTACTCAAATTTTGAGTATGAGCACTCGTTGGATGCATAATTCAATTATGCATCCAATGAGTAACAATATTGCATACTTTTGATGGACCCTGCCCCACGAAAAACAAGAAATACATATAAAAATGGCTTACTTGAAGTATGCAGTAGGGTGGGGTCCACCAAAAGTATGCAATGTGGGTACTCGTTGGATGTGGAACTGAATTATGCATCCAATAAGTGATCCCGCTCGAAATTTGAGCAAAACCACAAGGACATTTGTTGAAAATACGAAGAAAAAAATAGTTTTTTTAGGACAAATATGTCAAGTCGGCCATTATGGTTCACTCTTTCTTGAAATTCTATTGGTTGTTGAATTCCAATTCATTAATGGCTTTTTTTCTTGTGAAGATGTTTCTTTTTCTTGTGAGGCCCATTTTAGACCCCAAATTGCTCTAATGATAACCCTACAACAAGATCCCTAGAAAAGATATCCCTGACACTACTATATATGGTAACCATTACATACAATTGATTGGTGTTCTTGTTCTTGTCATTAGTATTAAAAATTAACGCTTTTGAAAGTATTTGAACCTTCATTTTCTCAAATTTGAGGTGTGTTACCTTTGTACTCCAAAAGCATCACTTATTTATGATCATACACTAACGAGTGAATTCAAATTATCTATGACTTGAAATTTCACTATTATAGATCTCCATAAGACCCAAAAATATTACTCGTAGAAGTTGATTGATAGTGCTTGAAAGTTAATTAAAAAGTTTCTACGATGTAAATGCCAAGAAAAGTTGGCAGGAACGAAGTGGTTAAGAAATAATAGATGCTATGAATGAAGGAGATTGGTGTCATTCCTCCCCAAATGTAGTTATTATAACTTGCAACCCCATTATGGTTCAAGATAGTGAAAATGTTAATGTATTTATGTTGAGAATACAACTTCGGGAGTTATTCTCCGTGACCTTATGTTGCATTAAGGCTCGAGACTTGTGTTGTAATCAAGTCTGGAATCTATGTCGTAATTAGGTTAAGATATTCTCATTGACCCTATGTTGTATTAAGGTATGAGACTTGTATTGTATCAAGTCTGAAACTTATATTGTATTAAGTTCACATGACATTGTCATAATTGGGAGAGATGTCTGTGCTAGGATCTTATGGTTAAGATCGTGACCTTATGTTAAGGTCTGAGACTTGTGCTTAATCAAGTTCGAAACTTATGGTGTATTAAGTTCACATGACTTATGTTGTATTATGTCTCGAGGATACACTATGTGATGTAGGCTAGTCATAGTCAACATGTGCTACAAGTCTTCTTTAGGGATTAGCTACCCCTAGAGTGATTTACTTTTGCATGTGACTATATGACATGGGGTAGTGCATATGATCATATGTTCGAAACAATTCTTATGAGTATGATATGATATATAATTAATGAAAACACATACGGACCATGCAAAGAAAATTAATATGAGCATAGACATAGATAGAGAATTCAAATTTCCCATGCATGCCACTAAGTGAACTCGAAGTGATAAGACATCAGTTGAGTATTAATTATGAAAAACAATTTCAGTTAATTAAGGAATTGACTCCTTAATTTATGCAAGTGGTTGTTGAAGATGACACTGATGGAGAAGCACTAGTTACATTCAGTTATGTTCAGTTACATCCAAATTTTTTCAATTATATGCAGTTCCATTCAGTTACATGTAGTTCCATTTGGTTCAATTCAGTTCATTAAGCTAACAAATCAGTTAGAGACAGTTAAAATCAGTGAATTAATAGAAGGCACGTATCTTCCTTGTGGGAGATAATTATGGAGTGACAACTTGGCACCAAGTAAGTGAGGGTGCATGGTTGAAGATAAAGCAATGTTTTTGGTGTAAACTACTTACTGAAGCATGCAATATTCACTACCTTCCTTGTATGACCTAATTTGACTTGTTATTAAAGTCCTATGCACTTGGAAATATCATCACAGTGTTCATTTGATATGTACTCTCTGTTGCTCTCGGAGAAGGAAATATGCTATTATGTTGTAATCATTCTCTTCTAATTATCAATCATACTCTAAGATTGTTTGTTGGGTTTGTTATCCTCTAAATCAGTGGAGGGTTTTCCCAGGGTATATACCGTGTTCTATGGTTTGATTTATGTCTTTGGAATATTGATGAGATCTATATGCAATCTTATTATGGATTAAAGTTTTAAAGTTCAATTATCTTCATATTTTTGTTCAATCACTAACATGGTATCAAAGCAAGGCAATGCAAGGGCTTAGTTTGTGCAAGCAACTAAATCCTACATAGATCTTGAAGTATTGAGCAAAGAGCTTGGATCCATGGCATCGATCTTCGTCCAACCGCAATACCGACTTGAAGGTGCTTCCAAATTCAACACATGGAAGGAAAGGGTGTTAATAATTCTTGAGGAGCATGGTATATATGTCTACGTGACCTAAGTGAGTGAGGATTCTTTATCCAATGTAGGGAAAATTAAAGATCAAGTCAATATGCACCATTTCCATCACTTTTCAAGAGACAAATTTCATGGAGAAGTTATGATCAATCTATGAGGATTCAAACAAAACGGTTTAAAACCCACTTCCCAAATGGGATGATTTAGCTTACATTAGTGAATATTTCAAAAATTGGCAACTGTTTGACGGATACGGTCAACTATTTGAAGATAAAATTCTTAGAATTCGTGTTATGGTGGTTTTCTCAAAATGGACGAATTGATAGAACAACCCCATGTTCTGGGGTTTGGATATTGTCATTAGTCAATGGATCTTGTCTATAATGAGAGTCTCATAGAGTTGGGATCTCAACCAAAGAAGAGGATGATCATTGGAAGAAGTTTTCCTTGAAGAAGAGCATTCGCTCTAGGTTGCATGGGATCCAATTTCTCCAAGCAGAGATTCACTACCTCATGCATGCACTCAAATTTGCAAAGAGATCAAGATCGAGGGACTCTAGTAATCTCCGCAAGGAAGAAGGGATCAAGAGGGAGTATGCAAAACAATAAAAGATAAGTACTTGCATTTTTATTATATGTTATTTAGATCTATTTGATTTTGAATGTTTTCATTAAAGTCATATAGAGATTCATATTTCCGAGATTAGGAATTGTGAGCATATATGTTGATTGTCTTTGCATTTATTTGCAAATAAACAAAATTCATAAGATATGACTATAAAGCATGCATGATTGTTTTATAAAATATGAATATAGAGCATGCATGATTATTCATAAGATATGAATATAGAGCATGCATGTTTGTTTTATAAAAGATGAATATAGAGTTGCATGATTGTTCATAAGATACAAATATAGAGCATGTATGATTGTTTCATAAAGATATGAATATAGAGCTGCATGTTTGATTCCTAAGATATGAATGTTGGGTTGCATGATTATTTGATTATCGTATATTTTATAAAATCATATTATGTTTCATTACAATCTATATTCCTTGGATTAGGAATGATGTTATGGTATAAACATGATTTAAAGCATTTGTTACAATATTTCTATTTTATTGTTAAATAGATAGACTCATGTTAAGAAGAATAAGGGCTTGCATAAATCTTCATGAGATCTAAATATAAGACTGATAAAGAACTACAAAAATATTAATGGGGTTATGTCGAAACATTGATTTAAGGTGTGCATAACTATATGAACCACTGCAAATACATTGAGGTATTCATGTGATTAATATTCGTGAGATATTGTTATACTGAAACATTGGTTAGAATGTTTTGCATGTCAGTATGAGTTGTTTGTCATTTTATTGAAATGAATGGATTATGCAAGGTTGTTAATAACTTGATTGAATTTGGATTGTAGGGAAAAACTATATTTCTTGACCTACAAGAAAAATGACATGCACTGAATGAAGAGAAATTCTGATGGTTGATCCTGAAAGAGAACATGATGTTGTGAAGCAAGCTTCTGATAGTAGAACGAGAGATTCCTATGTCTTAGGAAGAAGTCAGAATAGAATCCCTAATCCTATTCTCAGATATGTTAAGACTCTTGAAGATAATTAAATTATCTTGTTTACATTCATGTGTCAAGAAGGGCTTCAGACATGGATGAGCATGAAGTATTCGTGATGGAGGACCCAAATTATGATTCTTACATTCACATGTTTAGAGGGAGTTTCTAGTCTCAATAGCTCCTGATGAACTAGTGTAACTTGGTAATGTACCTCCTATAAAAAGGGAGACCTGGATGATGCTCATAATTCAGAAGGAAGCTCATAACAATATTTAGGAATCTTGTTATGATTCTTATTATTAGTGGTGTGGAAATCACCAGACAAATATTTTCCTCAGTTAAGGAAAATATGCAGTAAAAAGATCCTGAAGAGTTTCAGGATGATGGACTACAAATACATGGCCACACATATGAAGGTAAATATGAAATTTTATCATTCTTATTTCATATTTGGAGGATCTCAAGTCAGATGAGATGTATTTGATTAGTTACAAGTCCCAGGATCATTCATGTGCTTGACAGTATGTACATAGACATGTACATAGAATGTGTTGTGGTACCTACTTGGTACTAATGTATGTGGACTTATATATGTCTTGATCAGTGAGGTATACTTTCAAAGATATATGAAATATGACTAGTATAGTGGTCGAGGAAGATCACGTGTGTTTCTCTAGATAGAGCATGCTGAAAAGAAGTAAATATTTTTGAGGTTTCTAGTCAGTTATATTTGAGACATGGTACATATCCACAGATGAGAAACATTGCCAGCATTCTTACTAAAGCCTCTATCCTGGACAAGCTTGTTATAGTACATAAAAAAAACCCTCCAATTAAAGAGGGAGTATTGATGTGTCTTCATATGCACCAGAAAATAAAATCCCCATCAGTTAGTCATAATACATGACATAGGAAGACATGGGTTGTGATATTTTGTGGAGAGAATCCACATGAGCTAAGACACTTGCAAATTATTAGAAACTATTGATACTCAAGAAGAGTTATAGTTTGGACTTTCAGAGAACAATTAAAACTATCAGAGAGGTAGTTGGGGTGTTGCAATATAAAGAGAATGATCACTGAGAAAGTGATCATGACTTAAGGAACATCACAGAGAATGGAAAGCTCACAAAGAACTTCTCCATATAGTAGAAGATTCAAGAAGTCAACAAACTTGTTGAAGAGTGAAAGAAAATATAAGTCTTTATTTCTACATGTTATTACACATTTGTTGTATAATGTTGTATGTGATGGATTTAAAATCCATGGTTTCTAGTTTAGAGAAACTTTATTCTGGATTGGATCCAGATGATGCTACTCTGTGTAAGTAGCTAGTTAGTCTTTGAACATATCTGTTGTATTTTATGCTTTCTACTAAGCATTTGTTTCAGTACCTTTGATGTACATTATAATAGGCTCTTTGTTGTATTTGGTATATAGAAGACCTATTATTTGATTGTTCTATCCAACTATTGTTTTAATCTAAGATAAGCGATGTAATTTGAGGCTAGTACTACAAAAGCTAAGTGTAGTGCGACTAGTACTACAGAAGCAAGATGTATGTTTGAGAGTACTACAAAAGAAAAATGTGTTTTTTTGATAGTACTACATACTGAGGAGTGGTATATATTGGGAATATAACTACTAGGGTGAAAGACTTGAGCCTACAGTAATTAAGTGTTAATAGTCAAGCTTTCTCAAAAACCCTATATGTGTGTTATGATAAAAACAAATTGAGATGAAGTTTTACTTCATTGAAGTCATGGTCATGCAAAATGAGTTCTAGTACATAGGTACTGATGAGCAGATTGCAAATTTGTGACAAGCCTTTATCTATGACGAAGCTTAGACACTTCTGAAATAAGCTTGGTATGGCAAAGAATGTCTCCCTTGCTGAGAGGGAGTGTTGAGAGTACAACTTCAAGAGTTAGTTTCCATGGCCTTATGTTGTATTAAGGTCTAAGACTTGTGTTGTAATCAAGTCCAGAATCTATGTTGTAATTAGGTTCAAATTTTCTTCTTGACCTTATGTTATATTAAGTTTTGAGACTTGTGTTGTATCAAGTCCAGAACTTATATTGTATTAATTCTCGAGGATATACTATGTGATGTATGGCTATTCATGGTCAACAAGTGCTACAAGTATCCTTTAGGGATTAGCTACCCCTAGAGTGATTTAATTTAGCATGTGACTATATGACATGGGGTAATACATATGATCATAGGTTTGGAACAATTCTTATGAGTATGATATGATATAGAATTAATGAAAACAAATATGGACCATGCAATGAAAATTAATATGAGCACAGAGATAGAGAGAGAGTTTGAATTGCCCATGCATGCCACCAAGTGAACTCAAATTGATAAGACATCAACTGAGTATTAATTATGAAAAACAAGTTCAGATAATTAAGGAATCAACTCCTTAATTTATGTAAGTGGTTGTTGAAGATGACACTAATGAGGAAGCACTAGTTACATTCAGTTTCGTTCAGTTACATTTAGTTATGTTCAATTACATGTAGTTCCATTCAATTGCATGCAGTTCCATTCGGTTTAGTTCATTCAGCTAACAAATCAGTTGGAGAATTAAAATCAATGAATTAATGGAGGGCACATATCTTCCTTGTGGGAGATAATTATGGAGTGCCAACTTGGCACCAAGTCACTGAGGGCAGATAATTGAATATAAAGCAATGTTCTTAGTGTTAACTACTTACTGAAGCATTGAATATTCGCTACTTTCCTTGTATGAATTAATTTGACTTGTTATTAGAGTGCTATGCACTGGGCAAGATCATCACAATGTTCCATTTGATATCTACTCTCTATTTCTCTCAAAGAAGGAAATATGTTGTTGTGTTGTAATCATATATGACAATGATCAATCATACTCTAAGATTGTTTGCTGGGTTTTTTTATCCTCCGAATTAACGGAGGGTTTTCCCAGGTTATATCTTGTGTTCTATGGTTTGATTAATGTCTTTGGAATATTGATGAGATATACAAGCACTGTTATTATGGGTTAAAGTTTTAAAGTTCAATTATCTTCATATTTTTGCTCAATCACTAACAATTTATAGTTGTATACACTTTTACATGTTCAAATAATTTCTTTCTAATGAACGAAGATTGGTGTCATTCCTCCCCACTCATGGTTAGTAGGACTTGCAGTTGCACTATGAATCATTATATTGATATTCTTGAAGTATTTATAGTTTTATAGACTTTGACATCTTCATGATAGTTTGTGGAAATGGTTGCAACTAATGGTGTTAGGGATCCCAACTAGATCTTTTGAGAGCACAAGGATTATTTGTAGAACATCCAAGTAGAGGTTTGGGGAGATTTATGGACTGCAAATATCTGAGACACTGAAAGGATATTTTCCAAACACTTCATGTGCATATTTTTGTTGAATTTTCATATGGATTGGGTCTTCTTGTTACAAAATCCTCCAGCGGCACCTTCTTGTCTTCAACCATATCTCTCACAAAGTGATATTGCACATAAATATGCTTTGTATTAGCATGATAAGTAGGGTTCTTTGCCAGGAAGATTGCACTTTGGCTATCACAATCTAACCTTACACCTTTCTGTACAAACCAAATACCTGAACACAATCTTTGCAGCCACACAAATTCTTTGCTTGCATGAGTGGCTGCCATGTATTTAGCTTATGTAGTTGAGAGTGCAACTACAACTTGTCTCTTGCTCATCCAACTGATAGCTGCTCCAAATAGGTTAAACACATACCCACTTGTATATCTTCTATGATCAAGGTCTCCATCCCAGTCTGCATCAACAAATCCATGTACATTTATCACTCTATCTGGTCCTGGTCTTCCTCGGTAGCAGATTGCATAATCTGTGGTGCCACGCAAATATCTGAAGACCCTCTTTACAGCTATCCAATGCTCCTTTCCTATTTTTAACATATATATGCTCAAAACTCCCACTACATGAACAATGTATGTTCTTGTACAGACTATTGCATACATCAAAGTACCAACTGCACTGGCATATGGAACCCGTGACATGTCTTCTTCTTCTTCTCGTGTCTTGGGACACTGCTCTACAGATAAATTTACACCTACAGGAATAGGAACCTTGACCGGCTTACTTTCCTGCATGTTAAATCTCTGTAGTATCGTCTCAACATATTTTATTTGATTTAAACTAATCATTTTGTTTGCACAATCTCTTCTTATCTCCATTCCCAGAATGAAGTTTGCAGCACCGAGATCTTTCATATCAAACTTGGAGGACAATTGAGACTTCACCTCCTTTATAACATCTTTCTTGTTTCCAATCAACGACATGTCATCAACATACATAACTATGTTAATGAAGTGATCACCAACATGTTTGGAATATATACAGTGATCAACTTTGCTTCTCACAAACCCCAATCCAAGCATGTATGTGTCAAACTTTTGGTACCGCATCTTTGGAGATTTCTTTAGACCATAAAGGGACTTCTTTAGTTTACATACCAACTCATTCTTTCCCTTTATTGTGAACCCTTCTAGTTGTTTCATGTATATTTATTCTTCCAGATCCCCATGTAAGAATGTTGTCTTCACATCCATCTGCTCTACTTCAAGATCAAAATCAGCAACAATAGAAAGAATAAATCTAATAGAAGTTAATTTTGCAACTGGAGAAAATATTTCACCAAAATCAATCCCCTCTACCTGATAATATCCCTTTGCTACCAAGCAGGATTTATACTTATCCACTTTACCTTCTGCGTTCAACTTCTTTTTAAATAGCCATTTGCTCCCAACGACTTTTCTCCCAGCTCGTAACTAGACTAGATTCCAAGCTTCATTTTTGTCCAAGGAATCCATTTCTTCCTCCATGGCCTTTTTCCAGAGATCACTATCCTCTGAATTAACAACTTCCTTCACATTTCTAGGATCGTCATCAGTAATAGACATAGCAAAATGAGAGCGAAAATCAAGAGGGGAATACCTTTTTGGTTGCCTTATTTCTCGATATGATCTCCTCAAAACTGGAGTATGAGGTTCTTCTTCTTCTGATTCTGCTTCTTCTATTGAGTCAAATTCTTCACCTTCTAACTTAAACTCTATTTTCTCTGGTTCCTTTTCCATTGGATTCACTTCCTGTCTGGGGACTTCTTTGACCTCTCGAAACACAACATCTCAACTGTAAACAGTCTTCTTAGTTATAGGATTCCAAATCTTATACCCTTTCATACCATCTTTATAGCCAATAAAGATACACTTCTCAGCTTTGTTATCCAGTTTGCTCTTTTTCTCCTTTGGAACATGTACATAAGCATCACAACCAAAAAAATTCAGATGCTTAATAGAGGGTTTCTTACCAGTCCATACCTCTTGTGGAGTTTTATCAATCAAAGCTGATGTGGGTGATTGGTTTACCAAGTAACATGCTGTCTCCACTGCTTCTACCCAAAATTCTTGTCCTATCCCAGCACTGCTTAGCATGCTCCTTTCCTTTTCCATCAACTTCCTATTCATCCTCTTAGAACTCCATTATGTTAAGGTCTGTATGGAGAAGTCTTTTGCCTTGCTATACCACACTTCTTACAAAATTCCTTGAATTCATTCCCACAAAACTCTCCACCATTATCTGTCCTCAACACCTTTATTTTCTTTTCTGACTGATTTTCTACAAGAGCCTTAAATTCTTTAAACTTGGAAAATACTTCAGATTTCTTTCGAAGGAAATAAATCCATATGTTCCTTGAGGTTTGTACAGAGTTCCATACCGAACTCCCCTCGTCAATACCATTGATCCTCGAACCATTTTGCAACCACCATCTCCACACACAGTCTTTACACCTGCAACATCCATCTATCTGACAGATATCAAGTTTCTTGCTAGATTTGGAATGTGTAGCACTCCAGGCAGAGTTCTAATCCTTCCATCCTTCATTTTTAGCTTGACTCTACCACGTCCAATGATACTGGCTAGTGAATCATCTCCCAAGTACACATATCCTCCATTGTACTTTTCATATTCACAGTAACACTCCCTATGAGGGGTCATATGACATGACGCACCTGATTCAATTAGCCATGTATCACGTTCTGAAGGATTACCCGTGGAAGCTAGGTACACATCCCCTCCTTCTTCTGAGGAGTTCTTCGCCTATGTGGAAGAGGTATCCTCATATCCCTTTGCTTTCTCAACATTCTTAGATCTACAATCCTTTTTATAGTTCCCAACTTTACCGCATTTCCAACACTTCCTTATTCCTTTTCCTGGGGATTTAGATCTCCCCCCATATCCTTTATTTTTGTTTCTCTCCTAGGGGTGACCTCTCACAGACAAGGCATCCATGTTATGATTATCCATGTTTTTCCGCCTCATCTCTTCTGATAGGAGGGATGATACAATTTCATCAAATTTTAAGGTCACCTGGCTAGCACTACCTATTGCAACAATTAGGTTGTCCCAGGAATTCGGCAAAGAACACAATAATGTAATACATTTATCTTCTTCAGCCATTTTAATACCAAGGTCCAACAAAGGTTATCTGACTTACTAGAATATTGTAGACATTCAAATGCTCTGTTATAGTGTCATTTTCGTCCATTTTGAGGCGAAATAACTTCTGTTGCATAAACAACTTGTTCACAAGGGATTTTAATTGATACAAACTACCTAGTTTTTCCCATACCTTTATTGCACTATCTTCACCAGATACGTTCAACAACACAGAGTTTGATAAGCACAATCGTATTGTACTCCTCGCCCTTCTTTCTAATTTATCCCAATCATCTTGTGACATTGCAGTGGGTTTCGTACCCAGATCCACAACAATCCACTTTTCCCGATCTACCAGAAGATCCTCCATTTCGAGCTTCCATAGCTCAAAATTCTATCCGTTAAATTTCTCGATCTCGACTCTTGAAGTGCTCTCCATTCTCTTTCAATGCACAAATAAACACTGCAAAGCTCCCACTGAACCCAGGTTTATCACAGACCCGAGATCTATAAACCGTGTCGAACCCTTAGAAGCAAAGGCGTCCCCCTGATGCCAAAATCGAGCTCTGATACCACATGTAAGTTTTAAACATGTGCAGAGAATCAAAGCATACAGATTCTTTTAAGCAAAATAGAGATCACAACACATCATTCACACATAAACACAGAAATTTACCCTAGAAACCCTTAACCGGGAAAACCAGAAAACCTTGGAGCCACACCTCCTATTTTCTCTTCATTACATTATGAAATCCTCACAATACAAAATATAGGTATTCCGCAACATCCAAATACCCTAATCCGTTAACCCGGATTAGAAAAGACTCCAATCCCTTAACCAAGATTAAGTTACATATTTTTAGACAAATTCTAAAAATAGCCACAAACAACTATAAATAGCCAAAGGTGCTTTTGGGATCGTCGAGCTGCAGCACTGACATGCGCACCTCCCCTCCATACGCACATGCAAAGAATATAACATATACCCAACAGTCATTCCTCCCCACTCATGGTTAGTAGGGCTTGCAGTTGCACTATGAATCAATATATTGATATTCTTGAAGTATTTATAGTTTTATAGACGTTGACATCTTCATGACAGTTTGTGGAAATGGTTGCAACTAATGGTGTTAGGGATCCCAACTAGATATTTTGAAAGCACAAGGATTGTTTGTAGAGCATCCAAGTAGAGATTTGGGGATATTTATGGATTGCAAATATCTGAGACACTAAAAGGATATTTTCCAAACACTTCATGTGCATATTTTTGTTGAATTGCCATATGGATTGGGTCTTCTCATTGCAAAATCTAGAAATCTTTTGATTGCAAGGAAATCAATCGCTTAGACTAGCAAAAATCAAAGACTACCCCTGAGTGTCACACGGGAAAACATTTTTGGTTGCAAGGAAATCAATTGCCTAGACTAGAAAAACTCAGAGACCTACCCTTAAGTGTCACACATGCATACCTCTCTCTCTTTGGGTCTCCTAGAAATCCTGCACTAACCTCGAGAAATGTCCCCAACTAAACCTTCCTAAATACTAGCTAAGGGTTCCTAAAGTGAGGTGTCAAAGGACAAGGCAATAAGGATTAGTTTTCTCTAGTCCTAGATTAATTGATTTATAAAATAACCAAGTATTGAGAGTTTATATGTGTAAATGATTCACAAATTACTTATTTGAGATGGTTCATGTGTGTGAATAATGTGATCAATGGACTAGGATAAGCAAAGATTCATCAACAATGTTAACTAAGACATTGATTGTTTAAAAATGCTTCATAAACCAAGATAGCATTAAAACATGAAACAAATATTTGAGATCAAATCAGGTCATATGCTGAGCAATGAAGATAACATCAACATGTGAAACTTATGCTTGGACAAGAAATAAAATCAGCTAAAATATAAAACTACTTGTTAACCATATGAACTTAATCAAACTAGTATTGCGAATCCATTGAGAGAGAAATGGTATAGCAAAAAGTTAAAGTGTAAGTCCCACAAATAAAACTTAAGTTGTTGTTGAATTAGGTTCAAGAAGAATTTCCTACGAGTTTCTACAAATGAGTTATTACCAAGAGGCAAGTGTTGGTCTTGAGCAAAAGAATTTATGCTCAAGGTCAAGACTAAGATCCTCTTAGATCTAAATATTATGTGTTAATTGTTTGAATGAAAAGCAATAGTAAACATGGAATGTACATCTAAAACTTGGATTTAGAACATGAGTTTAACTACTTATAACATCCCACAATGCTTATAGAGAAAAGAGCTTTCAACACATACAATAAATTCTTGAGTTTTAATGATGTATTTCTAGCAATAGTGAACATGTAATCTAAGTAAAATAACTTAGCATAAATATGAAATTATGTTACTTATATCACATAGTGCTGGAACAAATTTAAAATCACTTCAACGATAAGAAATTACTTGTTTTAAATAGGATATGCATAAATTAAATGACCCGACAAATAGAAAAAGACCTCTAACCATCATTCAAGGAACATCTATTAAGTTAGTTTTATCTTCTTAGGATTGTTTGTGGTTTTTTCATTTACTCTTATGACCTTCTGATTAGATACAATGAGGAATGTACCTACAACAAGTCCTAAGAAGGTGGATCTAGCAGCTAGCTTGAGAAATACTTACAAGTGTGAAGAGATTTTAAAAAAGATGATTAAATGAATGGGAGGGATGGAGAATAGATCACCAAGAAGAGGGGCAAAACGAATGTCTTTCTAGAGAAGATTTAGCAGGGTAAATGGAGTCTACAACACCCTTCATTATAGCAACTATTCAAATCTTCAAAGGAAAGGAGGTTTTCCTAGCTATCATTTTCTCTTTTCTACTGAAGTTCCAACCACTATTTCACTCCACTTTCCTTTGAGAACTTGCAATAAAAAGGAGGCTTGCCTAGCAATATTGTTTTACAACAAGTCATGCAAAGGAGTTAGAATGAGCATTAAAGCAAGATTAACACATGAGAAATTAAAGGAGTTTCAGAAGCAATCCAATAATCGACTTAAAATGCTTATCAAGTAAGGAGGTTTACTAGCAAACCCTGCCACATTTTAATTTAACAAAAACAAATTAAATAGATGCTACTCAATTTTGTTTAAAAAAAATTAGCAACTATGGAAAGAAAACTCGTAAATCCATATATTACTCTAAATATCTAAGCACAATGACACATAATTTCACAAATGGAAAATCCAACTTTTAGTACTATTTTGATATTTGTTCAAAACCAATCTCTCCTCCTCACAATTAAGGTAACCTCTCCTTTTATAGCTAAGGAGGGTACTCTATGTATGTCAATACCATGGGTGAGAATACAATGGATGATACAAAACCATGTGAAAAAAACATGTGTAGTGCCAATACCATGAGTCTCCATAACCATGTGCAAAAACTTGTCGAGTCAAACCAACAAGTGTGCCCCCCTTAAGCAAGTGCACCTCTGTAGGGCCTAGAGAGTCAACCGTGTATATGTGTGATGGAAAGTCAAGTGTACCTCTCTAGGATGAATATCCCTCACACACGTGAAGAATAAAACAAATGATAAGCGTCACTGTCAATAATATCATGAATTGTCCTCTAAACCAATGACTTATGTGCATGAGTGTGCAATGTCATCAAAAGATCCACTAAACATTCGGAAGCCACTAGAAAGTCTCCACATAATCCCCAAAAGTCACTTATCATGCTAAATCATTATCTAGAATTTCTCACAATGGCTTAATTATTAAGGAAATCAAAATTATCCATTTTTAAATCAAAATTTAGATTTTTTTTTTAATTAAATGCCATTAATCCAAAAATTCATGCAACGATGTGAATTAAAAGGGGAAACTACCTGTGATCAGTCCAAACATCCTCTGAATATCATATGTTCCCATATGTATGCTCACATAACCCTTGAAATTCCTCTATAACGCTTCTCAAATTAATGTAAACCAAGTTTAAGCTTTTTGTTAATTAAAACTTTGAAAATGTCTCAATTAAAATCCAATTAAATCAAAAGTGACATAACCAAATGGCAATGGATCATAATGACTCCTAGAGTCACAAATACTATTCATTGATACTAACACATGTCATTGACATGCTCCCTTGCTAGGTTGACTAGGTCAAACCATTGACCAAGTCAAACTTAGACAAGTTGACTATGATATCATCAAATCCTCTGTATAACTATGAAGGAGGCATGGTGATGTACCTGCATGGTTGAAAATGTAATGCTTCCAAGAAATGTCCTGGACCAATAGTAGGGTGTATCTTATAGGATCAATATATGTGATAAACATAATGGATCTAATTGTTTGCTATGTGTCATCATATATCATAGTCATGAGAAAACATGATAATATACCCCATAAGTATCTTCTAGCAGGATCATTGGGTTAATGATTTAAGAACATGTCATCACCATATTAACATTAAAGCATTTACAATGACCATTTCTTCTCCAAGGTGGAAATGGATGACTTGGATGTTTGCCAAGTGAATTGGTCTCGGTTGACTAGATGACTTGAGATTAGGAAGAAAGGTTCCTTAATGGTTTAACCATCCATGCTAGTAGAATAAAACAAAAGGTGTCTAATCAGAGGGAGTGTGTTATGAGATTATTTTCCCCTTTCATCCCACCAGTAACATTTCCATTTATTTCTTTCATTTCCTTTTCTTTTCTTTTTCTTTTCACTTTCTTTTTTTTGCATTGGATCGGTGGATTGAAAGGAACTAGCCCTAATTTTACACCTTTTGGGATACTGGTGATGGCATGGCCTTAGTTCCATTTCCATTCAAGAATCCATACTCCTGATTAAGTTTCCACAATAAAGCATATAATGCAATTAGGCCTTCCCTACTGCCAGTGAAGTGTCCGATGTCTCGGAGAGGATTTTACCTATCCTTCCAACCACTTACCATTTTATTACTAGGGAATTTTTTTGGATCTAAGGGAAGGAATTGATTATTTCTAGAGTTTCCTTGCTATGATAATGAACCTTGGGGAGTATACCCGAGAACCTTTTACATTAGGATTCTCCACTTGTAATTCTTCTTGAGTATTGATAGTTGGCCATGGGGATCTACTTGAAAGAGTCTTGTACTAAGGATTCACTACAACATGACAGCCAAAGACACATAGGAGAGCAAACAAGGAGCACATAAGGGGACATATCCAACAAAGGGGGAGAGCAAGAGCCAAACATGTCAAGTTCAAACCAATGGGATGCATATGTGAAGTGAAATGATGTGGGTGATATGGAGAAGGTCAAAAGTGAAACTCAATAAGGGGAATTGTCCTTGCAAATCCAAGAGTCATCTTGGTAATGGCATGTAAACAAATCAAAACCACTTCACCCTTGTCAACCTACAATTGGTACTACTAGCTATACTCATAAAAAAAGAATCAAATACACGATATAGTGGCGATGAAGTATAACATCATCCATGAGTATATCATCATCAATAAGGCATGGCATCATAGTAATAACATCTCATCACCCATATCATAAGAAACATCTCACTAGAAAAGAAAGGAGATTATTAGAAATATGGGATCCATCAGTAGAAGTGAAGCAAAAATAAGTAGTAGTATGTCAATACAGTAAAAGGTAGGTTTTTATTTAATTAGGAGAGGAGTATCAAATTCAAGCACGCCATTTCTTATGTTAAATTGGTTATAAAGACAAATTGGTGGTGTAGACATGTAAGATATAATTTAAAAAGAACAAGTAAAATATATTAAATATGAGAGATAGGTTAAGAAATAGACTACTTGATTTAATTTATCATTTTCAAGTAGTCAACCCCATCATAATTTTAACAAATTTCTCTAAGAGTTGCATCTCCCCATTTGCAACACATTCGTATGAAACTTTATTTGCATTAAGAAAAAAATAGCCAAGTAGTAGTATGAACATAGTAAAATAAGTGTTTCATAAGGAAAAAAGGATCTAGGCTTTTGTCAAGAAATTAGTCAGCCTTAAATTTTCTTTAAAGATCCTCCAACATCTTGTCATGGACTATTTGCATTACTTCCACTACCTAACCAAGATTAGATGCATGTATTTCAAGTGTTGACATTTGAAACTACCATTCTAGACTCTATTGTTCTCTGGAATGTATGCATTCATTGAAATTTGAAACTATCATTCTAGACTCTATTGTTCTCTGGATTGTTTGCATTCATTGAAATTTGAAATATAAAACTATCAACTTGGTAAAACACTTTAAAGTTAAAGGATATGTGACAACCTACCCCTCTATGGTTGGGCATATGAATCCATTGTGCCCTCTTGCTTGGAAAAAACACAATAAAGTTGACCTTGCAATGACTTTACTTTTAAAACAATTTCTTTATGGCAACTACATGGCACAAAATGAATATTAACAAGGAAAAAAAGATACACATGAATTTGTTCTTTATCCTTGCACGCTTATATAGAAGATGTCAATAAGTTTTACATTCTCAAGAGTAGAAGCATGCATATACATTATTGTGATGGGCCTGCTATAGTAGACAAAAATATTCATCAAACACATTTGCTAGGTCAAGTAGGGTCCTCTTCCAAAGACATAGAGGTATTAAAAGTTTGTCTCTTAGTGAAGAAATTAAAGAGAAGCTCCTTTGAAAGAATCATATAGTCACTCGGATCTATGGATTAAAGTTCATAAAGAGAATGTATTGTTAAGACCAATAATAAATACTATTGGCTCACCCACATACAAATTAGCTAATTTTCTTGCAAGAAAACTTAAATGCTTGGCTGAAAACACAAACTTGTTCATTAGAGATTCCACAAAAATGGTTGAAGAAATAAAGTTTATGAGTTGGGAGGATGAAGACATGTTAGTCACTTTACACAATTGTCGATGGATGAAGTTATGGATGTCATTAGAGAAATTATAGATAAAGATACAAGTGAGCATGTAAGAATTTGCTTAAAATCTACATATTTCAGTTTTTGTGGTGACATTGATAAACAGATTGAAAATGTAGCAATGTCATCCCCTTTGTCTCTTGTGTGGCCTGTAAAATTATGAATAGTCTTATGTAACGTCATTTAAAAGATTGGTAATATCACTATCATTAAAAATTATTAAAAATGATAATTTAAGTAAAGACATTACACCTTATTAAGAATGATAACTTACCTGAAGACTTTCACAACGAGGGCTTTCTAAATCCTTAATTTGATAAAAATCAGATTTTGAATAATGAAATGAAGTTATACCACTGACTTCCTATCAACTATTTCATTAATTTTCAGCATTGTTGAAAACATTGTGTTGGCAAAAATATGAGAATGAGTGGAAAAAAATAAAAATAAAAAACTTGTCAGAACACTGGGGAAAATATTGAAAAATATTAGCAAACTTGAAAATATTAAGAAAACCAAAAAAACATTTAACTTCAGCAAACCCTCCCCTCTCGCCGGCCCCTTTATCGGCCAATGTAACATTGATTAACAACGTTGTTCCCTTGTTCTAAATCCCTGCTTTCCCTCTTCAAATTAAGCTAAAAGAATCCAAAAGCTCCTGACACAGTCAATATTTTCCAATTTATAGCAATTTTCAAATTGCGAATTTTTGCGACGCGGAGCTGAGAGAATCATGATATATTGCAATGTCAGCAATATTTTCACGAGAACAATATCATCTTTCCAAAGGAACAGACTTGCAGAAGGATTGTTGAGGAATATGGAGCAACTCAATTATTTTGTATCTTCTCATTATTAATGCCGCACACTTCTACCAACTCTTACAGAAAACTTTATGTGAGCAAAAGGGCTCATGTAGGGAAATGGTATTTGATAATTAAAATTTTGCGGATGATGATTTACAGTTCCAACTAGCAGAAGACATAAGAGTTCCCTTGTAAAAAAAATTATGATGTTAGTCATAAAGAATACATAAAGGCTTGCCAGTCAACAAAATACCATCTAATAAGCACATGTCACAGAGGTTGCAGTGTACAAGGCAAACAACATTTTGAAATTTTCAGAAACAATTTGTAGAAGATCCCTTAAATGACAAGATTTCCATTCTAAAACAGAATAGAAATCGTCAAAGGATGGATGCTTATCAACATTCACATTTCCAATCGTCCTGAGGTTAACGCACCGTTTCCCAAGTATTCACCGTGTTTGCAATTCATTAAGAGGCCCAAGAGGACTCCCCTTGACTATTTTCACAAATGGAAAACCCTGGTTAAGAAGGGAAGTCGGACCCGGTTGACCATAGAGCCTGATCACAAGTTTGACAGCACCAATGGAACTGGGTTTCATAGGTCCCCATTAATTAAAAAAAGCATTTACACTTGCCCAAAAAAAAAAAAAAAAGTGAATGTGCAAAACAGATAAATGGACAAACCATAGCTCTTCTCCAAATTGATGCTCATGGAATTCAAACCAGATAATCTACTTAATTTTACAAAACAAGTTTGCAGTTGGTAAATAAATTGTTCTATAAAGCTCTAAATTTTTAATTTATAATCAACATAGAAAGGAGACAAGCAATGGGCCTTATTTAAAACAATGGTCAGTTAATACAAACCAGATAATATGACTCTCTATCGAAAATTCCTGTAAAACTCATATCACATTTAGTGACAAGTAATCCAAAATAAGTAAACTGCTAAACTTGTACAAAAGGATGCTCAAAGAATGCAAGCCAACGAACTAATTGGACTCGGCCTGCAAAGCATGTTTTCTGTCGCTGGATATTCATCATACATGCATCCAGTAACATTTGAAAGTTAAATTGTCAATGCTAGGGAAGCAAGAAACTAGATCAGCCAGTGTACTAGCATAAAGGGATGCTCGTAGAATAGAAACCCAAAAACAAAAAATGTATCATGATGTATAGCATTAGAAATAAAACATTAAAAAATAAAGTTGTACATGCTTCAAAAGATAGAGTCCAGCTTCCCAAACAAATCTGAACCAAAACAATAGTTTAATATGAAGGGAATATATATATATAGGAAGGAGAAGTTTTATGTTATAAAAAAAATTACAGATGCAGAATTTTACATACAGGTTAAGAAACTACTATTAATCTTTCAATGGCCCTGATGAGAAGAGACCATATCACTTGATAGTAGATACATGAAAGAAAAATTAAACAAAACAACAAAACTTCATCCTTGGACTATGAGCATATAAGCAATATACCATAATGCAATCTCCTAATATGGATTCTCAGGCTCGAACAATGGGGCAATATCTTCAAAATGAAAGAAGATATTCTAAAAATGAAATCAAGAAGGTGCACAGTGATCACAGGTAAGAGTTGTGAAACAGAATGACAAAATTTTAAAAGAGGTGAAATAGTTGATGGGGCACTATGCATGGAAATTTAGGGAATTAGGCCAGAAAATGCTAGAAAACTTTCTAAATCCTTCAACCTATAAAATAAATATCTACCAGAGAAATTTAAAAGAAATCATATAATGTTTGAGCTGCCCCAAAATAGGCAGTAAGACCAAGTACAACAAAATGTGAAACTGTGAAGTAATGTGCACATAATCCACACAAAGCATCCCATTGTCTATTTAGTGTCATCTACTAGAAAAAATAAATATAAAGCATCCTAAATAGGCACATTATAACTATAAAAGCGTCCAACACCAAGTGCTTTGTCAATTGCTATAGCATGAGCCAATGCCTTGAAAAAATTTCTGTTTACTGTCATCCAAAACATGTCTACAGTGGGATTCAAAGTAATTCATAGTTCGTTTATACAACCACTGTTCTCTAAGAACAGACTAGAATGTTGAAGAACTTTGGCCTTCGCCAATGCTATTATGTTTAGTACTTGCACAACCCAGTAATTGTGTTATATCCAATTGTAAATTTGGATTGCCAACAGTGCTAAGAAAAGTGTTTCTGGATCTTTGTAGTTTGCCCATAATGTCTATCATAGCAGGTCGTTCTTCGGGAGATTCTTTTGTGCAGAGTAAACCCACACTTATGAACTGCTTGAGGCAGTTGAGATCTTTATCTTCTTCAATGCTTGCACCAGTCCTCCTCAATAGATTTTTGTCCACCACTTCTCCTATTCGGTTTGGAAAAGCACCAGCCACCCATTTCTGGAAGTACATTCCTTCCACAAACATGTTGTCGGTGGGCTTCTTTCCAGTCAACATCTCCAATAGCATTATTCCATAGCTATAAACATCACCTTTTGTTGTGGCACGCCTACCCATTCCATATTCTGCATTCAAAAATCATCATCATAAAGTTTCTGATTCACAATGTTTAATATACATAAGAAATTCATGACATTACCTAACAGACTATTTACGAATGATACCTGGAGGAATGTATCCTGCAGATCCTTTTAGTGCATGTGTCGAAGTGATGGTTGAATCCTCAGAATTTGTAAAACATATGGTAGCAATGCCAAAGTCTGTTAAATATGCCGTCATATCTTCACCCAAAAGCACATTGCTAGGTTTCAAATCGCAATGGAGCACTTGCACGAAACAATGGTTATGAAGATATGTCATGCCTTGTGCAATGTCTATTGCTATGTTCAACCTTTGAATCAAACTCAAACCACTTTCTTCTTCACCAACAGGATATAACCACTTTTCAAGGCTTCCGTTTGGCATGAATGGAAATATCAATGCTTTGATTTGGAGGTCTGAATAAGAGGTTATGATTCTAATAAGATTCCGGTGTCTAACTTTACCCAAAACTTTGCACTCCCTGTCAAAACTCTTGTGAGCCCCCTCATTTTCCAAATTAAAAAGCTTGACAGCAATCATTGTGCCATCATTCAGAACCCCTTTGTAAACTTTCCCAAAACTACCAACTCCTAACAAGTTGGCGTCACTAAATTCATTTGTTGCAGCGATGATCTGTCCATATGAAATTCTTCGGTGCCCAACATTTAAGGATGCCCCAACCTCTCTAGGAATATGTTTCTTGTGATTTTGAATCCACAAGATTCCCATAAACAAACACGATATGGCAATGACTGCAACTACAACAACAGGTATGATAACTTTTTTGTTGTGCCAAACATTTTTATGTTTGTGAGCAAAGCATGGTGACAGACCTACCCATGGTCCACAGAGGCCAAGATTTCCCATAAACGCCATGGCACCAAGATTTTTAAAAACTCCTCCTTTAGGAACTTCTCCTGACAACTTGTTAAAAGAAAGATTCAAGTGGCCAAGCATTTTGAGATTTTGCAATGACATGGGTATTCCACCTGACAAATTGTTGTAGGAGAAATCCATGTCTTGAAGACTTTGAAGTTCACCGAGCGAAACTGGAATCAGGCCTTCAAGTACATTGAAGGAAAGATTCAAGTATTGTAGTTCTTCGCAGCTTTTGAGTGCACTTGGAATGTAACCAGTGAACTGATTAACAGAAATATCTATGACTTGAAGCATATTCATTTTGCCTAGTTCTGAAGGCATGGGGCCATGTAATAAATTGTTTGAAATATTGAAATAGAAGGCTAAATTTGCAAGACCTGCAACCTGTGGAGGTATGTGCCCGCTGAGTCTGTTGTACGATAGGTCTAGCAGTAGTAAGTTCATACAATTCCCTAAACCTGCAGGAATATTACCTGATAACTTGTTCTGAGAAAGATATAGTTGTCGTAGCTGCTGAAGGCCTGCAATGGAATCTGGGATTCTTCCAGTGAGATTATTTCCCGATAACTCTAGGGCCCCTAAGCTTTTGAGTTGCCCAATTTCGATTGGGATGTTTCCTTGGAAATTGTTGAATCCCATTAATAACCTCTCCAACTTTTGAAGCCTTTTAAATGAAGGGATTGCCCCTGTAAAATAATTTTGCGTAAAAACGAGGAATGTTAAACTAGTTAGGTTTCCAATTTGTGGAGGTATTTCTCCGTCTAGTTCATTGGCGCCCAAATTTAGATGGTCTAACTGTGTAGAGAGGCGGCCTATGGAAGAGGGCAAACGTCCCGTGAGATGATTATAGGTTAATTCTATAAAATGTAGGTTGGAACAGTTAGTAAGAGCAGTAAGAATGGGCAAGCTCGTGGTGCTGCCACTAACCAGTTGATTTCTGTTTAAGCAAAGCACCTTGAGCTGCGTCAACTTACCCAACTCCATGGGCACTATTCCGCTGAGCTGGTTTCTGTTTAAATCTAGCATTTGAAGGTTCGTGCAATTGGAGAGGGAAGGGGGAATGTTGCCACTCAACTGATTACGATGCAGATAGAGTTCCGTAAACTTGGTGTTCTTGATACACAACTCGGCTAGAATGTGACCAGTCAACTGGTTGCCATTTATACTCAATTGTAGAAGATTGGTGCAGTTAGATAAAGAAGATGGAATTTGTCCTGTGAGATGGTTGTTGGCCAGACGAATAGAGGTAACCTGGTTTAGCATACCCAATTCGGAAGGAACACTGCCGTGAAGGTGGTTGGCACTCAAAGAAATGCGGTGCAAAGAGGATATGTTTCCGAAGCAGGCCGGGATTATCCCCGTAATATTGTTAATTTTTAAGTCAATGATTCGTAACTTGGGGAGAACACATAGTTCTGAGGGAATGTTTCCAGTGAGATTGTTGTAGAACATTGACAATTCCCATAAACTACGGCATCTGTAAAGAGTGGGCGGAATAGAACCTTGGAGTTCATTGAGATACAGGTAAAGCTTCTTTAAGCGAAAGAGATTTCCCAATTGATAGGGAATGTGACCATGAAAATGGTTATTGCTGAGGTTCAGTATTCTAAGAAAGGAGAGATTGCCAAGAAGAGGTGAGATTGTACCTTGTAATGCCATGCTTGAAACATTGAGAGAAACCACTCTCTGCCTGCGTCTACTGCAAATGACACCTGTCCAATTGCAGAAGGAAACATTTGGTTTCCAAGTAGTGGGTAATGGGTCATATTCAGGAGTGAGTGCAGACATGAATCCAAGCAGAGCCTCCTGATCAGAAGCGTTGCTGAGATGGGGATGTTGGCTATCAAATGATTGAAGTGTGGAAACCACGAAAGGACTGACAAAGAGACTGAAATAAAAGAATAAGAGCAGTGATTGCAGACACAAATCCCAGCAGAGCCTCTTCATAATAACCATTGATTCCATGAAGGGAAAAGCAATGATGCACAGAACCAAATAAAAGTGACGTAACCGATCTCCGCCTCCTCGTCCAGGAAAATGGTTCGGAATCCGGATGGAATTCCTTAAAAGAAAAAAAACATATTAGTATATTTACGTTGACGTGACATATTTCGTCCAAGTCTAAACGTATTTGATTTAATGAAAACTGAGGGTTTGAATTTGAAAATGAAATAGCAGTGAGTGGCTAAAACTTTTGATCGATTATCAGTGATATTGGTGGTTGTTACTTAGTATTTTCATGGTTGAAATTAAGATGAATGTTGAAATTGAGATGAATAACAATAATATTATAAATTTTGATAGATAGGTAAGCTAACATACAATTTGGAGGTGGAACGTTTATGACGATTGACAGAACGTACCTTTTTAACAGAGCGTATCTTTTTGCTTTAGTTTGGATTAGGTTTGGTGTTAGTCTGGACGTGTTTTTTTATGGCGGATGTCAGATTTCAAACACATTAGTACTTATCTGTTTTGGCTGCTGGGTTGTGAGCTTGGAATTGATGACACGGGGGTCCTTGTCTCTTCGAGACTTAAAGTCTCTTGCACCGACGCCACCAAAGCCAGGTGTTGCATTTAAGGTGCATCGGGACGAACTAGGCATGGTTTCTTTTGATCTGGGTTTGCCTTTTTGCGGTTTTGCGCATGAGGCTGTGGGTCGCATTGTTTCGAAATCTACCATGAGTGTTCCTCTTCCTGAGCGTTTTGATGCGGGATCGATCAGAAGGATCTCTGATGTGGGTTATCATAATCTTGTTGGTGTAGATGCGATTCAGGAGCTTCGGTTGATCAGGGTAGGGTTTCCTACGATCAGAGTCTCTGTGGTTTTGTGCCTGAGGCAGTGGGGAGATTTGTAACGAATCTGAAACCTACTTTGGTTTTCCTCCTTCTGAGTGGTCTGACGTGGGTGTGATCAAAAGGTCTTCCGATGAGGGTTGTGTTAAGATTGTGGATGGTTTAGGCTTGGATTCTGGGTTTTCGGTTTCTGTAGATGTGTTAGCGGTTGATAGCCGTTTGGAGCAGTCTCTGGGGTCTCATGATGTTGTCAAGCCTTCTTGTGAGGGTTATGGCTTAGTTTTGCCGCGGTCATCCTTCTTAGCTGCAGAACCTGGTTCCCTCTCGGCTGGGGATTTTTCTTTCGACCAGAAAAGGGTTTTTTCTGACTCTGTTGATGTGGTCTTGAAGAGGCTGAAACATGCCATCAAGAAGTTTGAAAAGCTTGTTTTGATGTCTGTAGATGAGGATATTGGCTTGAACGACATTGTCATGTCGCATGCGATGACGTTGGTGGGCAGGTTTAGTGGCCATAAATTTAATTCTGTTGGTGTTAAATCATGGGTAGCTGCGACCTGGTTGGACCATATTAAGTTGTGCCCTGAAGTATTTTTGCTCCCAAGGGGGTGGATTGCCTTCAAATTCGCTTTTGACGCTGATGTGGCAGTGGTTCTTGCGGGCGTTTGGAGGTGGGAGGATGCTGGTTTGCTCCTCAAGCGTTGGACGCCTTTGTTCGATCCCAGAAGTGAAAGGTATTACCTAATGCCTATCTGGGTCAAGTTGCCCAATCTTCCATTTGAACTTAGGTTTACAGATTTTTTTAGATTGGTTGGCAATACTTTGGGTGTTCGTTTGGAAACCGACTTATCTTTTCTTGAGATGAGAGTCTGTTGTATGGGAAAGGTGTTAGTTCTTCTGGATTTGAGGCAGAGCTTGCAGCTGATTTATTGATTAAGAAGTGGGTTTCTGAATTCCGTCAGCCTTTAGATTATATGGGGATACCTTTTCGCTGTAACAGATGCCATGCCTATGGGCATTTGATTTCTGCTTGTTCTTTGTCTTTTAAAAGAAATATTAAACCTGTTCCGGCTTCTAAGAAAAAGTCGGTTTGGCGTGTTAAGAATGATGGGAAGAAGTTGGGGGATTTGGGTTCTGTTAATATTGAAGAGATGGTGGATATTAATCAGGCGGGTCATGAGGTAGATTTGTCTGATAATTTAGGCTCTTTAAAACCCCTCTGTATTACTTCTTTATCTGTTTTTGAGGGACCTATAGATTTGACCAATTATGGGGGTGCCTGTGTAAATAATCATATTTCCTGCATCGATATTTTTGATTCTACTCTTGGGGGTTTAGGGTTTGTTACTCCTTTAAAAATTTCTCCTGTTAAGAAGGGTTATTTTCTTAGATCTTGTTCTAAGGGTATTAAGGATTTTAGGTTTCATGAACTTGGTCTAGATCCTGGTGGATTTCACCCTTCATTGCTGGCCATTGGGCCTTCTTCGGTTTTGTCTGAGAATTTGGGTATTAATGAGGTACTTAGAGCAAAGTATGCCTCTTCAGGGATTCACTCATGATTGTTATGACCCTAAATTGCAGAGGGTTGGCTAGTATACCCAAAAAACTAGTGATTCGTAGGTTGATTGAAGACCAGTGCTTAGATGTTATTTTTGTGCAAGAAACTATGTGTGATGGGTCTTTATTGGTGACTGCTTTAGAATCTAAGCTTAAGGACTGGAAATTTGTATCTGTTGATGCAAAAGGCAGATCTAGGGGTTTATTGTTGGGTTGGAGGTTTCATCATTTGCATATGTTGAATGCTTGGGCTTGTTGTTCAGGGTTATGTGTTTCGCTTTTCTCTATTGAGCTCAAGATGAATTTATGTTTTTTTAAATTTGTATGGACCTTATGTGGATAGGGAAGTTTTTTGGTCCAACCTGGTATCTTTGGATTGCTTTAAAAGTTCTGCATTGATCTTTGGTGGAGATTTGAATTTCTCTATGGGTTATTCTGAGATATGGGGGGCAAAAGCCAGAGTTGATTCACTTTCTGATTTTATTTTCTAGACAACTAGATGGATTAGGTTTGGTGGACATTGCTCCAACTGTTTTTCTTCCTACTTGGTCTAATCGTAGAATTGGAAATGAGAATATTTGTAAGAGATTGGATCGTTGCTGATATCAGCTGATCTTCTAGATTGTGACTTTCATTTTAGGCAATGGGTGGGCTATGGAGGGGTTTCAGATCATCAGCCTATCTTTTTACAAGTGGCTAATAATGATACCAGACCTCGTAGTCCTTTTAAATTCAATGCTAATTGGTTGGAGAATGGTGCTTTGGTTACATTATTAAAAGCATCTTAGAAAGTTTTTGATGTCAATTCTAGTTTGTCTTTTGCTACTCAATTTGTTGCAAATCTTAAGATTATCAAAGAAGTCTCTATAGCATGGTCAATCAAGAAAAAAGATCAAGATAATAAGGATCTTGTTGACATAGAGGCTTTATTGGTCGCATCTTTTAATAGCTTGGGTTTTGGGTTTTTCACTGAAGAAGACAAAGTTTCGTTGACAGAGTTGGAATCAAAGAAGAGAAAAATTTTAAGTGAGCAAGAACAGGAGGCTAGACAGAAAAGCAGAGCTTTATGGTTATTATGTGGTGATGATAATACACATTCTTTTCATAAATTTGCCAACTTTAGAAAAATTGTAAACATAATTTGGAAAATTGTAGATGATGAGGGAAATTTGGTTGAAAGTTTTGAGTCTATTGCAAAGGCAGGTGTTCAACACTTTGAATCTTTGTTTCAGGAAGAAAAGAATCTTTATCTTCCTGAAGTTGTGAAGAGTGCAAGTTTTTTTCCTACTTCTATTTTTGAGGTTGAAAATGATGGACTTATGAAGGTTGTTACTATGCAAGAATTAAAATCCATTCTAGACATGAGTAAGAATGACAAGAGTCCTGTCTCGGATTGGATACCTGTTGAGGTTTATAGGTCTCTGTTTGATGTTTTGGGGGAGGATCTTCTTAGGGTTGTTGAAGATTCTCAGAAATCAGGTAAAATCCCTGCTGTTTTTAATACTACTTTTATTGCTCTGATTCCAAAGGTTGATCATCCAAACACTTTTTAAGATTTCAGACCTATTTCTTTGTGTAATTTCATATACAAGGTTATTGGTAAACTCATTTCCATTCGTATTAGAAAGGTGTTGGGTCATTATATTTCTGGTGAGCAGTTTGGCTTTTTGCCTGGTAGACAGATACATGATGTCGTTGGGGTTCTACAGGAGGGATTACATTCCATTCATAGTAAGGCTATGAAGTCAGTGGTTTTAAAAATTGATTTGTCAAAAGCCTATGATAGGGTGAGTTGGACCTACTTGCGGGTTGTTCTTTCTAAAATGGGTTTTGCTGGGTCTTTTATTGCCTGGGTTATGAGCAGCCTCTCCTCTGTGTCTTTTGCCTTACTGGTAAATGGAGCAGCCTCCCCTTTTTTTAAATCTGGAAGAGGGCTTAGGCAAGGGTGCCCACTTGCACCTTTACTTTTCCTTATTGTTGTTGAAGGTTTAAGTAGGGCTCTTCTATATGTCAAAGAATGTGGGATTTATCATGGTTTATCTTTTGGCAATGAGGTTACTCTATCTCATGTTATTTTCGTGGATGATATTGTTATGGTAACTGATGGATTTGAGCAATCTTTATCTTCGTTATTTGAGGTTTTAATGATCTTTTGCAAGGCTTCTGGTATGAAGATTAATGAAGATAAATCTACTTTGTATGTTTCGAATTTGGATGAGTCTGAAGTTATTACTTTACATAATATTTTTGCTTTTTCTGTGAACAATATTGAGCTCGGTATGAAGTATTTGGGATTGGCTGATCGTAAAAGTGGAGAAAAGGATAAAGAATTGGAGCTGCAGGTGGCTCTCTAAGGGAGGTAAGCTTACTTTGGTTAAAGCTGTACTTGAGGCTATACCAGTTTTTTGGATGTATTTTTGGATCTCGGTGGGTATCATAGATAAGATCAGGAAGCTGTGTTTTAAATTTCTTTGGTCTGGTAATAAGGAGTCAGCTGGTGTGTCGTGGAATTCTTGGAAGTCGTTGGCTTGTCCTAAGTTTATGGGGGGGTGGGGGTTGAATATCCCTCTAGTGTTTGCTAAAGCTCTTGTAGCTAAAAGTGTGTGGAATGTTATTCAAGGTTCGGGCTTATGGGTTCAGATTGTTGTCCAAAAATATGTGTATCCTTTGTCTTTATTGGAGTGGATCAGATCTTCTGTTAAGCAGAAAAGGAGCATGTCTATTTGTTGGAAAGTTGTTTTATGGTCTTTTGACATTATCGATAACAATCTTGTGTGGAAAATTGGGAATGGGGCTAAGGTTCATCTTGGTTTGGATCCATGGGTGGGGTGCAAATGGAAACATGTTTTATCTCTGAATTTGGTTGAGAAATTACATTTTGTTGGTGTTTTTTCCCTTCAAGATATTGGGATTCCTGTTTCCTCTGTGTTGGAACAGGCTTGGCTACCTGCTAATCATTTTGGCTTAAATGAACAAGAGGATGTTTTGGCCTGGAATGGTTATTTGTCTACACTTAAAGCAAGTCATGTGAGATTATCTAATGAGAATGATAAGTTGGTTTGGAATTTGTCTAAATCCGGAATATATTCACCAAAAGAGGGCTATGTGCATTTACTGGACAGATCTGAGTTGGACTATTCCTGGTGGTGGAAAGTTTTGTGGAAACTTAAATGCCCAATAAAGACAAAAAAATTTTGCTGGTTTTTGTTCTCTAATAAAGCTCTTACATGGGATGTTATAGTGAAGAAAGGAAAGGAAGGTCCAAGTAGATGTTCCTTGTGCAAATTGGAGGCTGAAACCAATTTTCATCTTGGAGTAACTTGTCCTTTCACTCAGAGTGTTTGGCTGATTATTGAGGAGAAATTAAGAATTAAGAACCTTTGGTATGGGGATTCTGTTATTAATTGCATGAAAAATTGGTGTCTAAACATGGAGGTCAAGAATATTATTTCTTTACCCATTATTGTTCTGTGGTTTGTTTGGAAAGCCAGAAATCAAAACTGTTTTGAGGACATCACTTTATCACCTTCTCGGGTCTCTCTTTTCAGTTGGGACAGATGAATTCTTTCTCTCAAAACAACTTAGTGGTGAATATCAGATTAGCAGATGTTGAAATTATTGACAAATCTCTCCTGTGGGGGTATTTTGATGGTTTTGCTACTGGGGAACCAAAAAGATGTGGGGCTGGAGGTATGCTGTTTATTTCTGATGAACATTACTTTTCTTTTAAAGCTAGTTGAGGGTTTGGCACTAATAATCTTGTAGAACTTTGTGCTTTAAAGCTGCTATTTTCATTGGCTAGGGAGAGAATCATATTTCAAAGATTCAAATTTTTGGTGATTCTCAACTAGTCATTAATTGGGCTAATGGTAAGTTTCGATGTTTGAATCTAGAGCTTTTATAGGTTCTTAATGAAATTAATAGACTATCGGATTTTTTTTGAGCTCGTGGTCCTAAAGCATATATATCGAGAAAGGAATTTCCAGGCAGATGCCCTTACAAAAGCTGGTGCTTTGGTCATAGATGGGTATTGGAATATCAAAGAGCATCGAGGTCCAGATTGCACTGATAGTTATAAGCTTTTTAACAGTTGAAGTTTTGATTATTTGTAGGACATATGCCTTTTCTTTGAACTTTTCTGAACTTTATCAGTTGATGATGTATGGACTGATAGTTGCATTTGTTGGGCACTGGTAATTTTGAGTTTCAGTTGGATCTGAAGGATAATAATGCATTATCTGATCAACATTTATGATGATGTGAAGACAGTTTTGCTTTTGGCACTGAACTTAGTTTTCAATCTAATGAACTCTCTATGTAAATAGCAATCTCTAGATTGTTATGATATATTTTGCAGGGATTTATTTTTGCTTTTTTCTGCCTTGTATGGAAAATACAATGAACTGATGTAATTAGTTGTTTCTAGGAGACCTTTTGGAGTTTTTTTTGTGACAATGGACAGGCTGTGTTCCATTTGTACAATGTAAATACATTTTATGATTTTTTTCTATGGAAAAAAAACAATAATATTATGGAAATTAAGATGAATAATAATGATAATTTGGGGAAAGAGGTTGACATAAAGTGATAATAGGTGGTATTTACTAATAGTTTTAGCATCTAGTTTTGTTGGTTAGATTTTAGCTGACAAGCCTAGGTAGAAGTTAGGGGTTCAATCTTTGGGTCTATTAAGGTCAGGGTTTTAGGCAAAAGTTAGGGGTTCATTTTTTTGGTCTATTAAGGTCAGGGTTTTTGTTTTCGAGTGAAAAGAAAAAGAAAAATGATACTTAATAACTTGATTATTTAAGTTTTTTGTTTGCCACATCAATCTTTATCAATCCATCTTGACCATTTACTCTAAGAAACATGACTAATTTATTTAATTAAATACATCAATATAATTAATTAAAAATATATCTATATTAATTTTAATATTATATATAT
>LPNX010808559.1:61165-98229 GCA_001517045.1 Pseudotsuga menziesii
CAAGCAAGGAGGAATGGTGTGTTTTGGGCACGAGCTTGTAGTCATGGAGTAGTGAACGAGGGTGAGAGTCGGTGCGAGCTCTGCAGAACGCGTGGGTGGAGGTCTGGGGCTAGAGGCGCTCTTCATCAACAGACAGACAATGTGCTGATATGCGGGAAGCAAGGCTGGTGTAGATCCATGTATGCTAGGCCACATGTGAACTGTAGAGGGCCCTAACAGATCCAATGTTGTTGTTGGAGCATTGTGACGGTGGTGTTGAAGGGTCTCAAGCGGCAGAATCAAATATCATTCCTATATCAGATGGCTAGGGTTTGAACCTTAGCCGCCATCCACTATAGGTTTTGGCTACCGGATGATGGGATTGTCCTTGTGATTGATTTTTTTCTTTGGCTCTTTTTGAGTTGTTTGTACTTTCCCAGCATTATCTTTGGTTGGGAGTTTTGGTTTTGGGTGGGTGCTCATGTTATTGAGCACAATTATTGTGTTTTTCTTACTTTGGCTGGGATCCTGGCCCTTGTTGCTCAGGTTGTTGAGCATTGTATGTGGGTATTGAGCACTGTTTGTGGGTTTCAAACACTGTTTGTGGGTTTTTACTGGGATATGATACCTAGCTAGTATCATAGATGTGTATCTCGTTACCTTTGATTTTAATGAATATTAAAGAACTGCTATTTTTCTTTTGGAAAAAAACAATGTAAATTTACTATACATACTGTTATGGAATGCCTCCCATGACATAATTCCATCCTGTAGTTGAGGAAAAAAATGTCTTCCTATAGTTTATGAAGTAATAAATTCACAAAGTCTTTTCTAAATAACTGCCGCTGATTAGAGGAAATTTGGGGTCTAAAATGGGCCTTATAAGAAAACGCGCCAACAATAAATTTTGTTAGTTGGAATTCAAGAACCAATAGAATTTCAATAAAATGAGTCAACCATAATAGTTGAATTGACATATTTGTCATAAAAGAAAACAACTTTTTTTGTTCGTATTTTCGATATATATCCCTGTGTTTTTACTCAAATTTCAAGCGGGAGAGCTCGTTGGATGCGGAATTTAATTCTGCATCCAACGAGTACCCACACTGCATACTTTTGACGGACCCCGCTACCCCAAAAACAAGAAATACCTGGAAAAAACGAGGTCCCCCGCTCAGAATTTGAGTAAAAATACAGAGAGATGTCAAAAATACGAACACAAAAAGTAGTTTTTTTCATTCTTCCTTCAAAATTAATAATTATTATTTTATTATTTTAACTATTATTTTATTATTTTCGTTAAGAGGCCCATTTTAAACCTCAAATTTCTTTTAATTGATTAACTCCAAAGAGATTGCAAAATTTTACATAAAACAATCTAAATATATATAATTATTTATTTTTAAGTTTTTTATCATTTATAAAAAAAATTATGGCTTTATTTGTTTTCAACTTTATTTAAGAAGATTGTTTCTTTAGTATTTATCAACTTTATATATTCTTTTGTTTTTAATATTATTTAAGGAAGTGTCGTTGAGTATGTATAACTGTATTCTTTTATCTTTAATTTTATTTAGAAGATGTTATTCAAGGAGGTGTTGTTGAGTATTTATCAATTTACTATTTTGTTTTTAATATTATTAAAGAAGATGTTATTAAGTAGGTACGCATTTGAATATTATTTTATATTATGGGTTTTCTTAAACGGATTAACAAAATTAACTGAGTGTAACAAGTGTACAACCAAGATTCATTTCATGGTTGTCGTATATTGTTATGCTTAAATGTATCTTGATTAAGATTTAAAGAAGTTTTATTTAAAGTGGTGGTTAAAGAAAGTCGCAGCAATAATGTTTATTAGTATTATTATTATTGAATTTTTTTGTTAGATCAATAGACAGTTTTATTTGAGATTTGGGGTGGACTAAGGCCTATACTTTTTCATCTACAAATGAGGATGAGACAAGTTTATCATCGAGATTGACTCTATGGTAGTCGTTCAAAATTCGAAATAAACAATTATAAAAAGCAGAATATAAAAAATAACTAGTAGCTAGATGATGAATGTATAATTGATACCAATGCATGGATTAACTCATTGTTGATGAATGGTAACCAACCATTCATGGAATATAACTAGAAAAATGTGAGATAAAAAGAAAAAAATATAAAAATTAATTGATAGTTGATAAATGGAGAACATGAAGAATGTCAGTGATAACATGTAGCTAAGCATGGATAACTCACACTTGAACCCGTTTAACTAGAAGAATATGACAAATAAAAAAATATTTTCAAACTGTGTTCCCATCCATAACTATCTCTCAACTATTTGATCCCTATCGAAGTGATCCAACCACAAACTATGTGGGTGTACTAGTTTTATGTTTATATTAATCAATTTAATGTTTATTTGGTAATTAGTTTAATGCTTACTCTTTGTTTAACAACCAACCATATCCACAAAACTAAGTGGCTAGTTGTGCCTATCGACTTTCACCGATCATTTTACTTGTGGATATGCTAATTGAGTATCTATCAATCTACTCTTTTTCTTTAATTTCATTTAAGAAGGTATGGTTGAGTATCTATTAATTTACTCCGTCTCTTTATAGATTATGATAGAATTTTGAAAGAGAAATGATTCCCACCACTTTTTATATGGTCTATGGCATGCACTTAACAAATTATTAGATTTCTTCTAAACTTTGATGAAACTATCGTCACTTTGGAATATCAATCATTATCTTATTTTAAAAAATGTTGTCAACTACCTACAAATCTATCATGTTTATTTATACACTTTAATGGATCCATAAAAAAATCTATCATGTTTATTTATACACTTTAATGGATCCATAAAAAAACACAACTACATTACCACCACTTTTGGACCACCAATCCCATTTCTATTCAAGAAGGTGTTGCCATGTACCTACCAATGTATCCCCTTTCTTCCCATATTTTGAATGGAACCATTCCCTTTTAAACTACCAATCCCATTTAAGAATGTGTTGTCGTGTATGTATGAATCTACCACGCTTCTTCATAAATTCTCACTAGTGTATTTTGGTTTATTGTTAATATATTTAAAGTCATCTTAATTATTAATTGTCATCAATCGATAGTATATCAAGAAAATGCATTACATTATCATTTATTAATTTATGACAGGGTGTGGAGGAATCAAACCATCAACCTTCTCCCTGTAAGCCATATGCTCTTCCATTGAACTAGCACTCATTAAGAATTGGGGATTTGTGGGATTAGTGAGACTTGGATCATACAATATGTATACGTGTTTTTGCTCACGAAAAATGAAGGATTATACTGAAGAAAAAACTTTGTGCAAATGACCATAAAAGGTTGAGAAAATTGACCAAAAAAAGCTATAATTTCAAGTTCTAAGATTGCAAACATAAATATCATTGAAATGATTATCTTGTGATGTATTTCAATTTTAGTCACTTCATAATAGGAATTTTCATTAGATTCATATTTTTTTTTAAGAATCAACAGAAAAATCCATGAATACCACTTGAATTCCCATAAACATTGAGCACCAAGCAAGAAGAATGAGTAAATGGCAACATTAATAATTTTACTAAAATAAAAATAAAAATACAACTCAAGCCAAAGATAATTAAAAATCCAAGGCCCAACACGTCAAATTGTTTGCTTCCAAAAATTGTTTGCTTCCAAAAATAAAAGGCGGATCCGCCATCCAATTACCCCTTGGGCTCGCCTTCCAAAAATAAAAGGTGGAATATGCCATCCGTGGATTACTTCATGGTGCGGCTCGTACTATAGACACTAGGCACTGGCCCAGAATGCACGTGGAGAACGTTGCCAAGTGTACTTTTAACTTGGAAGGGAAGGCACACTAACGAGGGTTTCTTTAGTCTCTATAGTTGGAAGTTGACGATGAAACAAAACATAGACAATTCTCAAATGGTGTGATGGAGTGAGAGATATTTCTGTTTTATTTAAAGAACAAGATTTGCTTAGTTTTTTTTGGTTTATATTATATAGAGTAGAAATAAAAACCAACATATTATATATATATTTATATATATTATTTATTTAAAAAATGCATGTTAATTATATTGTTTAATATAAATATACGAATGGAAGATGTATAAGTTTTTGGAATGATTAAGAATTATATATAAATAAAATAGAGTATGAATTATATTATTTTAATTTAAATATATAAATTTAAGTTATGTAAGTTTTTGAAATGGGTAAGAAATATGATTATATATAAAAGAGAAGATTAAGAATGTTAATAATACTATTTCAATATAAACATATGTATCTAAGTTGTATAAGTTTTTGAAATGGATATGAAGTAGCAATAGTACAATAATGTGAAGTGGCAACACTGCAACACTCTCTCATAAATATTTCATAAACTTTGTAAAGTTTTCATAATGTATATAATTTTCTCTTTTGCTTATTTTTACACTTATAGTTATTTTTATTTGAGAATTTGAGGTGGACAAACACCTATGCTTTTTCTAAATTGCACGAGTATGAGACAAATGTACTGTCCAGATTGATTCTATAGGAGTCGAGGTTCCAAATTCTAAATAAAAAATTATAATAAAAAAACTGGTAGTTGAAGCATGGATAACTGGTAGATGATGCAATGATAACTCTTAGTCGATGCATGGATAACGAGAAGTTTGTGATGGATAACTCGTTTAACTAGAAGAAGGTGAGTACAAGTAGATGATACTTATTAGTGGCACTTAACTTGTGACCTATCGGTGTTCACCAACCACAAATTAAGTGGTTGTGCTAATTATTTTGTCATTGAGAAAATCGTCTTATCAAGGTCTATACGCCAATCAAGATGAAATACATATGAAAATACATTATATCAATAAAAAGAAATTAAGTGGGTTGTGGGCTCTTGCATGGATTCACTTGAAACTAGGGCTTCTTGCACTTGCATGGATTCACTCGAAACTAGGGCTTCTTGCACTTGCATGGATTCACTCGAAACTAAGGCTTCGATGATTGTGGTATGAGTGATTTGAAACCTAGTAAATTGACTGAGTTCTTTCGAAACTAGGGCTTTGATGATTGTGGCATGAGTGATTTGAAACCTAGTAAATAGAATTGTGGGTTCTCTCGAAATTAGGGCTTCGATGATTGTGGTATGAGTGATTTGAAACCTAGTGGAAGCATGGGTTCTCTTGAAACTAGGGCTTCGATGATTGTGGTATGAGTGATTTGAAACCTAGTAAATTGAACTGTGGGTTCTCTCGAAACTAGGGCTTCTTGCATGGATTCACTCGAAACTAGGGCTTCGATGATTATGGTATGAGTGATTTGAAATCTAGTAAATTGAACTGTGGGTTCTTATGATGGATTCACTCAAAACTTGGGCCTTAGTGAGTGTGGTATGATGATTGTGGTATGAGTGATTTGAAACCTATTAAATTGAACTGTGGGTTCTTACGATGGATTCACTCAAAACTTGGGCCTCAGTGCGTGTGGTATGATGATTGTGGTATGAGTGATTTGAAACCCAGTAAATTGAACTATGGGTCCTTATGATGGATTCACTCAAAACTTGGGCCTCGAGTGTGGTATAAGTTCTTTAAAACTTGTAAATTGGTTCAGACTTGAGGTTAAAATAATAATTTGATGGCAACAAGACCAAAAAATTACTTATTGCATGGATTTATTAAGTGTGACATCTCAAAACTTGAGCTTTAACAACTGTGGTATGAGTGCTTTGACGAGCTTCGATTATGGTGGTGTGAGTGCTTTGAAAATTGGTAAATTGGTTGGGACTTGAAGTTAAATAATAATTTGGTGGCGACAAGACCACATGGATTCACTCGAAACTGGGGCTTCGATTATTGTGGTATGAGTGCTTTGAAAATTGGTAAATTAGTTGGGACTTGAAGTTAAATAATAATTTGGTGGCGACAAGACCACATGGATTCACTCGAAACTGGGGCTTCAATGACTGTGGTATGAGCTCTTTGAAACTTGGTAAATTAAATTGTGGGATCTTGCATGGATTCACTCGAAACTAGGGCTTCAATTATTGTGGTATGAGTGCCTTAAAACTTGGTAAATTGGTTGGGACTTGAGGTTAAATAATAATTTGGTGGCAACAAGACCACAAGACCAAAAAATTAACTTACTCCATGGAGCTGGAATTGTGACGTCTTGAAACTTGGGCTTCGATGGTTGTGGTATGAGTGCTTTGAAACTTGGTAAAGGTGGGGACTTGAGGTTAAATACTAATTTGGTGGCAACAAGGCCACATGGTTTCACTTGAAACTCGGGCTTCAACGACTGTGGTATGAGTGCTTTGAAACTTGGTAAATTGAACCATGGGCTCTTGCATGGATTCACTCGAAACTCGAGCTTTGATGACTATGGTATGAGTTCTTAGAAACTTGGTAAATTGGTTGGGCTTAAGGTTAAATAATAATTTGGTGGCGACATGACCATGAGACCAAAAATTTACTTACTGCATAGAGTTGTAATTGTGACGCCTTGAAACTTGGGCTTCGATAACTATGGTATGAGTGCTTTGAAACTTGGTAAATTGGTTGGGACTTGAGGTTAAATAATAATTTGGTGGCAACAAGACCACAAGACCAAAAAATTACTTACTGCATGGAGTTGGAATTGTGATGTCTCGAAACTTGGGCTTCGATGCCTTTGGTATGAGTGATTTGAAACTTGGTAAATTGGTTGCAACTTGAGGTTAAATAATAATTTGGTGGCAACAAGACCACATGGATTCACTCGAAACTCGGGCTTCGATGATTGTGGTATGAGTGCTTTGAAACGTGGTAAATTGAATTGTGGGCTCTTACATGGATTCACTTAAAACTCGAGCTTTGATGAATGTGGTATGAGTGCTTTAAAACTTGGTAAATTGGTTAAGGCTTAAGGTTAAATAATAATTTGGTGGCGAGAAGACCAAAAAATTACTTATTGCTTAGAGTTGGAATTGTGACGTCTCAAAACTTAAGCTTCAATAACTATAGTATGAGTTCTTTGAAACTTGGTAAATTAGTTAAGACTCGAGATTAAATAATAATTTGGTGGTGACAAGACCCAAGACCAAGGCATTACTTGATGCATGGAGTTGGAATAGTGGCGTGGCTTGGATACAAAGGCTTTTTTTGGTATTTGCTACACTATTTTTTTAACATAAGGACCATGTTAACGTGAGGCTTACAAAAGACATTTAATTTAAAAGGTTTATATTAAAATGTATATGAATTAAAATAACGTTCTTCTTACCTTTTCAAAATATGATTTAAAGCCTTTTAAATTATTTAAAATATCATTTAAAGCTTTTTAAATTATTTAAACTATATTATATGGCTTTGGAGATTATACAAGGTTATAAGCAATAAAAGTTTCCAAAAATTTGATCATAAGAAATGTCTTGAATCGGTGAAATGATTAAGGGTAAATTGTTGGATTTATTAGAATAAAAGTTTGGAGTGAAGGGAGACGAACGAAGTTAACAAAAATCAGGGCTTTGGAAAAATATCAATAGATGAATAGTTTCTAACAGTGTTATTTTTGAACTTTTTGATCAACCCACTATCAGAAAGTAAAATTTTTGATAGGGCGGATTTGGTATCAACACCCTTATTTTCTAGAAACTTAGCATTTAACATAGCCCGTTAATTGTCGAGGGTTAGGTTTAGGGTTCTACATGTCCCAACTCTTTATTAGGGTTAAGGTTTTGGTATTACTAGAATATTTTGGAAGATCCACACGTGAATATCTCCACATGTGTGAGAAATGAGAGTTGACATGGAATCCACTCAGTACCATGGTGGTTAACTAGATAGGTCAACTTGCGGGGGCATAAATTTTGCATAGAGATTCCGTTTGAAAAAAATAATGGACTATTAGAAAGGTATCAGAGTGTAGAATCACGTAAATGGAAATTACACAAGAAATTAATTTTTTACGCGAAAAAACATAATTTGGACCCTCAAACAGGCCCTAGAATGCTTTAGACCTCAAATTTGCAAAATGAGACCTTTCCATAAAATGGGCCCTATAAGCCAATTGACCCAATCTTTTGACCCCAAAAGTTCCGACTTCCAAGTAGGTGACAAATTATATATTAATCCATTTCGGATCACACCTCCCCATTTTGGGAGTCTTTTGGTCCCCAAAAGCTTTTATTGAATGAGGTGAGGAGATGTTTCCTCTACCTTCTCCTTGCAGTACCATTTATCCTTGACTTGAAGTTGTCCTCTTAACCCCACCTGCCAGAGTTCATACTGTCCCCACCTGGTAGTTCTAGACTTCTTCTACAAAATTGTGTCTTATGTTAACTTTTCCTGATCCTTTGGTAGTAAGTCCTCGATAGAAGGTAAGACCTACTCATATTCCTTATCCAACATGGAAGGTTCATAAAGTTTCATATTTTCCACATTCACAACAGAGTAAATGTGCATATAGGAATTATCTTTCACCTTCTCCAATACCTCAAAAAGACCATACCTCAAATCCTTGATCTCCTTACCAACACCCCATAGTCGTTCCTTGTTTAGCTGTAACCCTACTCTGTCTCCCACGTTGAATGTTTTCTCAACATCGTGTTGATCATGTATTTCCTTGTACTTTTCATGTGCTTTGGGCTCTAGTAAACATACATATGTAAGTTTGCAATATCTTTCATATACCAAAGTTCCCTGCGACTCTAGATGTGTGTGCCTCTCTAATAAAATACAATATCTAGCCTTTAGGAGCACAGAGCTTGTCCACATTTAAAGAAACTCATTTTGGAGATAATAGTCAACATTGATGTCACCTTATTTTACATTGTCCATTGGTTGTAGCTTGAGTGGTTGGAAGGAATGAATGTTACCCTCCCCACTTAGGTTCAATTCTTATGCTGATATGACAGGTGGATTAGCCCTCTAATAAAGGGTGAACAACCTTACAAAATTTAAACAAACTATTTTACATGGATTTGGCCTTGCTAAAATACCTTCTTAAAGTCCTCATCTTTTGTATACTCCTCCTTGTATGCTATCATGGTTAAAAGGTTCCATGTACATAATAGTTCCACATGGCCAGTAAGCTACGTCACCCACCAAGAGAGGACGGAATAAAACCGTGGAGTTCACTCCCAAACAGGTAAAGCTTCTTTACGCGAAAGAGAGTTCTCAATTGATAGGGAATGTGACCATGAAAATGGTTATTGCTGAGGAGAAAAGAGAGATTGGCCAGAAGAGGAGAGATTGTACCTTGTACTGCCACGTTGGAAACATTGAGGGAAAGCACTCTCTGTCTTCGCCGACTACATATAACACCTGTCCACTAGCACAATGAAATGTTCGGTTTAGTGCGTAATGACAGGGATGGATCGTATGCAATTGCGTACATGAATCCAATCACAGCCCGTTGATTAGAAGCATTGCGACATGAGGATGAGGATGGCGATGGCCTGATAACTGAAGTGTGGAAAGCGCAATTAAAGGATGGAGGAAGAAAATGAAATAAAAGAAAGGGAGCATTTTCGTAAGAGAAGGGACTTTCACATATCTCCATATCCTACTTCTGGATAAAGGTAGGTATGCGAATTATGACAATCACTACGAACAATTTTTCAAAACTTGCAGGATAGATTCCTTATTAATTATTGAGCACCCACAAGTATTGCATAAGAAAAAGACAAAATCAAAGGGTGACTCGTGAGTGTCCGTAGTGAGGAGTCAGGAGTCGAAGGTGGGGTCGGCAACGGCGAGTGTCAATAGTGAGGAGTCAGGACTTACCGTAAGTGTAGTGCATTCCTACATCAATCTGTCGTGACTCGCAAAGTATTGGTGGGTGCTGGCACTATTCACACATTCGTGAAGATTGAAGTCAGCAGTCAATCAACCATTCCAATGTTAAATATCCAGAAATGTTAATTTCCAGAAATGTTAAATATCGCACAAGTTCGCACTTACTAATATGGAAAAACTTGTATCTCAGGATCAAGATTGACCATTCACATGGTACAATTCTTGCTGGCTGCCGAAAAGATTGACCATTCACCATTCACTCGAGCAGTCTAACTGTATGGTTGCTCACGGCCCACGGATCACTTGTAGACAATTATTGGTGGGCGTGGAATTATTGGTGGGTACTTGGAGACAATGAAGTTTTGGTAAATGGAAAGAAATATTTAACATGTTGTAGAGCATTTAAGCAGCTTAAGATTTGATGGTCATCAAGCCTACAGTAGTATCTTTGGCATTTTAGAAAATATAAATCTAAAAATATACATAAACCCAAAACCCGTAACCCTGAATAATTTATGTTTGGACGCGCGGAATTATTGGTAGCTAACTTGGAGACAATGAAGTATTGACAAACGGAGAAATCTTTCAATGTTTTGACAGGTACAACACTTTGTTAGTTTGGAAAAGATGAATCTAAAAGTATCCATGGACTGATTAGGTGCTGGAGCCTAGAACCAGGGATCAAATTTGAAGGGTAGGTCCCATTTCACTTTGAAGGGTTGTGAGAAATTGAACCCTTCAATCTTTACACGTAAAAATAAATCATTCTTTTCATTTGAAACTGTAAGTGTACAACAAAATTTTATTATTTATTAAAAAAAGTGTATAGAAAAAAAATGAAAATAAGAAGAAATTCTGAGTGATTCAAAATTTACATGGAATTAGTGAGGTAAACCATGTACTCTCCCGGTCCTGGAGCATATAGTTAATTGAACTTAGAAGATCCAAATCCTAGGCTCTATCAAGCGTCGAGAGAGATCAAATCTTTGGAGGTGCAGACATCTTCTTAAGTATTTCACTCAACTATCAACTTTAATGTGATTCATACCAAAATGCACATCTTTTTATTTAAGGTTCACAAATAATATTTTTATTATTAATATTTAATACTATTTATGGATGCATATAATATTTTTTATTATTTTTTATTTTGTTAGGAAAGAACATTAGAACATCTGCCCCATACATAGTTTTAAAACCATGTGCAAGGCCCTCCTAAAAGCATGGGTTGTTTAGGAGGCCTTGCACATGGTATTAAAACCATTTTCAACTACCTCCTAAACCATGTATAATAAAACCATGGGTTGTTTAGGAGGCCTTGCACATGGCTTTAAAACCATTTGTAAGGCCTTCTTAAACCATGTATAATAAAACCATGGGTTTTTTTAGGAGGCCTTGCACATGCTTTTAAAACCATGTGCACGACCAACATTTTTTTTTTCCAATAATTCAATTCTTTATTTTTTATTATTTTGTTAAGTAGAAACATTACAACATCTGCCCTATATTGTGTTGTTTTTCTCACCGATAATTTTTATGGCCGGTAATTAAATTTTTTATTTTTTATTATTATTATTTTGTTAGGTAGGAACATTACAACATCTCTTCCATATTAGGTTGTTTTTGTGGCAGACATTTATTTCATTTATTTTGGAATATAATTAAAAGTTTTGTTTTTTATAGCCGACATCTATGTAACGTTATGTAATGTTACATAACGTTACAAGATCTCTCCCATACTGGGCTGTAGAGCGCCTCTCGGCGCAATAAGGGACAATTCTGTCAGGCTGGTGAAATACTTGGTTGTTAGGTCGTTGATAAAATAAGGCATTGGAATTTGGAAGGACCTTTGAATGGAGGATTGATTCAGCTTGATGGTGGCTCTATTGGTCAAGTGTGATTGGGCCTACCTAAAAGAAAAACCCCAAAATGTAATACCTAATGCTTTCACGGAGAAACTTTTTTAATTAACTCTAAATTCAGTAGTTATTTTTAGAATTGAATCATGTCCTCCCCACATGCTCAAATCAAAGTGATCAAACAAAATCCCCAATTTTAGGTGGATTATGGATAGTCCCTCCAATGTATATCGAGTTTATACCCCAATTCAAAGTGATCAAACAAAATCCCCAATTTTATGTAGATTATGGATAGTCCCTCCAATCTATATCGAGTTTATCAGCCCTATCGAAAAGGTTAAGTATTTATTAGCCCACTATAAGGAAGAACTTTAAATTCTCCAACAAATATCACTACAAGTTGAGTGTCTAGTTTCTACCAAAGTCAACAAGGAAGACGAATCATAAACACACGTTTGGGAGGGTTGCGACAACGCAGATGTTGAAATCATGTTCTTCGCTAGATCATTGCACTCCCAGTCCCTCATTCATGAACGTCCGTCGAGGGATTCCCTTGTTTAGATATATTGGTAGACAATTTGTACTTCTTGTTTCCATTATTAGAAGGTTGACAGGAAAACGAAGGGGTCAGAGTCTACAACATTTACAGTGTCGATTGTTAAATATTTTATCCTTTTAGCTATTGGATTTCATTAAGGAAATTGGAACAATTCAAACACTTATATTCAAATATTGTTCTTTCTTTCAACCTAATGTTTACAATTCACAGCAGATAAATAACATTGACAGATTTGGAACTCAAATACAAGGCTCTTTCTTCTTGCTCCTCCGCCCAAACAAAGTTGTGGTCCTAGACTATGAAAAGTATACATTATTTTGGTTCTGATTTCATTTAAATACTGGGTTTTTTAAGGTTACATCTATTGAGTATTTGAGACTTAGTCTCACAGAAATGCAATCGCATAATACATCACAAATTTCAAACAACATTTGGATGGAGAAATTTTAAACCCTTATATTTAGAGAACCAAAAGGAACTCCAACAAGAAACACATTTAACTTTTATCCACATATAAAATGTTACACAAGTGTAAAATGCTATACATACCTGTAAATTCACGATAACCAAGCCAATAGCTTAGCTCTGCATAATCTTCTGGAGGAAATATAATTTAGGGAGACATTGAAGCATAGAATTGGAGAGTTGAGAGTCTGAGTCCCGAACTCCGACTGCCCTATACTTGTAAACGCAAAATAATGTTTTTTTCAAAGACTTCACCAATCTCTTTAAGTTCGGGGAAACTCAATCCAGCCTACCCAACGCTCTACCTTTGCTTCTCTTGTTCCTACCTGTGAAAAAGGTGGTACCTTCGATTTTCCCACTGCAGAAGACAACGAGGAATTAGAGTGTGCAACTATTTCCTTCTACATAAAGACGATTGGAAGCAACGCCATCTCAATTCCACAATATCTCGGTGCTTTTGAGTTGGTTTACCTTGCCCAATGTAGGTGAATGCATGTTTGTGTATTTCACATGATTACAAAAAAAATCATTTTATAATTGCTTCTACATAACATAGATATATTTGTGCAGTTGAGGGAAAAATGGGTATTGTTTTCTCGAGGTTTCCAAAGAATTTCATAAATCATTCTTCGTTATGAGGGCGCTTAGGGCGTAGATCAGAGAGCCCATGGGAGGAAGAAGAAGAAGAAGAAGAAGAAGAGGACTAAAGTCAAAAGGTGAGGTGAGTGAGGAGGGGAGACGTAATAGCGATATTTGTAGGAGAAACCCACTGGTGCTATAATGATGGGAACAAGCCTATCTAAATCGTAGCCATTGTATATATAGGAAACCCTCATAAACAACTCAGGCACAAGAGTTACCGTGTAAGCATCTCGACAAATTAAGTAGTGATAATATTCAGTTAGGTATATGACAAATTCTTTCGTTTCTTTTAGATATGACTGTATGCATATTGTACAACCATTCTCTCTGGATGGCCCTCCATTCCAGTTTCCTTTGTCTCTACTTCCTAACCCCCTTCCTCCAATGAGACGGGTAGAATAAGCATCCTAGGTGGACCAGGGGAGACTGGGATTGCTAATTCAAATGATTCTGACCCTAGTAAATGAATGGAAATTGGAATAAATCCTAGAATCCTGGACTAACTATTATAGGATATGATTCATGAGCACAAACCAAGGGCGACGTTTTGCTAGCCTACTACCAAAGATCCGTCATCCCAGTCTTGTGGTGGTCATAATAAAAATGTCTAGCACTGGGTGAAACCCTAGTCTAGAAACTTACATACCCATTGTACCGGGTTAGGTTCAAATCTAGCAAAGATTGCTCAATGCATTGTAAATTGAAACGTGTAAGTTGTAACCCAAAAAACAACACCATTAGTTTTTCCTTACGGAGCCTTGACAGTGGAGGGTTATCAAATCAATTCACCATCCATGGATATGACTCATATGAGTATTTAATTTCACATCATATACTCAAACACTCAAGTGACTTGTAAGTTGTGAGATCACGTGACTCGATGAACAATAAGATGACAAATGGAAAATCGAGTTGGTAGGTGACATCATCTCATACCAAGATTTAATGAAGTTGGTGAATCGGTAATGCATACTAATGCCATTAAATGCTTTGAAAGTGAGCATCGAATCGCGAGTCACAATCCTGACTCACCGAGTTGAACTTGGCACTAGGAAGCCTAGTGGCACACCGTGGTCTATGTCAATTGGGACTGAGATCCTCATCCATGATCCGACTATTCAAGGGCACTTGGGAAGACTCTAAGTCTCGACTCTCCCATAGTCCACTGAATCCCTGGATAGGCAAATTTTGTAGCTGCCCTTCTGTTGCAAATTTACCCAAGGTTACTCAATTTCATTATTGAAGTGTTGGAAATGAAACTAATTTTTTTTTGCATGGTAAAATTTCTTGTGGCCTTCTATGACGTTTAAAATGGCCTTTGAAGGGCTCTGAAGGCTTCAAATTTGAAGCCTACCTAGTACCATCGTTGACTTGGAGACAATGAAGTCTTGACAAACAGATAAATCTTGTAGAAATATTTTATTCTTTTGTCAAGTAAAAATGAATCTAGAAGTATGGACGGCGTAGAATTCTTCCAATCACTTAATTCCCACAAATATTTTCATACAGCCCTCTAAAATCATAATGAAATGATTAGTCAATCCAGTATTACTGAATATATTCTGTCTCGAGATTGAAGTCAGTAGTCAATCAATCATTCACATGGCCAGTTTCTCTAGTGAGGAAGTGTACATTCATTATCAACCATACTTCAATAGAGTAAACTAAACTTAAGATGATTTGTAATTAAGTTACTTCAATAGAGAAAGCTAAAACTTTAGAGGATTTGTAATTAAGTTACTTCAATATAATGATTTGTAATAAATATTCAGGATGCTAATCTATTTCTATAATTGAAATTGTAATTCTAACAATAAAATTACAATTCAAACAATTTTCTCATCCTTAAATTTCAAAAACATGAAAACATATAATCCCAACCTCACTCAATTAAATCTGTCGCCAGTGGCTAACCATTCACACATAGCTAACTACATTCCAATCTTTTTCTCATTGACGGAACCATAAAAGAAAAATGATTTCCAGTGTTATTTTGAACCAGCCTCTTTTTTCTTCATCCAATAACATGTAATGTAACCCTGCAGCATTATGGAATATCTCCTGTCTCGAGAATGAAGTCAATCAAGCATTACCGAATATCTTCTGTCTCGAGATTGAAGTCAGTAGTCCTTCAACCATTCATTTGGGAGTGTCTGTAGTAAGTATGCATTCATTATTAACCATACAAATATGTTTGGGAAAAGTGATCAAATTTGAAGGATGGGTTTTAATTTTAGCTGGAAGGGAATTTATTATCAAGAGTAATATAAATAATTGTATTTCAATTGATAAGTTCGTTGTTGGGAGGAGTTATTGTTACTTTTTTACTTACCTTTAAGTTTTGTAAGTTATATAATGCTCTTATCAAGACCTTATGTAATGATTGAGTGGATTATGTAAATGTGGCCATACATTGAATCTTCTAAATAGCAGGTGTTGTCCATATTTCTTGGGGATCGAAAAATTGTTGTGTTTTATACCTATCTAGAATCGGTAATCACTAGTAGGAAACTTAAGTTATTTAATGAAAACAATTAATGTATAATCTACCTCTATTTCCAAACCATTTTCCATGCTGATGTGGGTCACTACCCTCCTTATTGTCTTACCAAAAGGCACGAGAATGAGAAAGAAGCCATAAAATTATGGACTTCACCTTCAAAGAATGCCTTGCAATCACATTGGTAAGGAGAGATGAATCACATTGGTAAGGAGAGATGAGAAGATAACAACAATCCAACATGTCAAATCTCAATGGTTAGAGTCAATTAAAGACATAAATTGTAAATTAATATAAGACTTACCTATAGTTGTCTCTTACTCTTTGTGTCTTGACACATTTGATATTTTATGGTTGATTCTAAGCCTTGACACAATTGATACTATAAGGTGAGGACGTGCATGCATAATAATCCTTATTTATGACTATGAAGTGAGGATGTGACTATGAGATGAGGATGTGCATGCATAATAATCCTTATTTATGACTATGAGGTGAGGATGTGCATGCATAATAATCCTTAATTATGATTATGAGATCGGAATTTAAAGAGAAGATGATGTAAAGTTATGTAACTTTTATATGTACTTTGGTGGTAAGTGCTGAGGAAAAATGTTGTGAGAAACCAAAAATGTTTGAAAGGACATAGGGAGATTACATCATGATCATGCCACCCATCAACTTGGAGACTATTCTCGAGCCAAAAATTGTTTTTTATTTTATTTTATTAATATCCATTGTGGTGCTTTAGTCCAAATGTTTTTTCCAACTCATTGTTTCTCCATATTTTGTGGCCAGTGACACCTCTCTATATCAATGCATAAATCGGCCTCTGCATAGTTTGTGATCCTAGATGCATGGCAATATTTGTAGTTGCATGGAATTGAGTGTTGTTTATATAGTTGTCGTGAGTCCATGATATTCATGCAAGAAATGAAGTCTTGTGGACGATGACTCATGAAACCGACCATTTGAATTTCATTTTGGCAAAAAATGAGTGGACATCAGTAGCTAGGTTGACATAGGTAGTAGGCACAAATATTTGGGCTTGTTTCGGGCCTAGTAGTAGACTAGCAGTTGTTTTCTGTTGTTACAACCACAGTCACTGACACATTGTCACACCTTAGATTGTAGCCCCAAGTGACTTAGGAGTTAGAGTCACATCTCAATGGCTAGTGTCTCGTAGTCGTCAGTGCACAACTAAGCATTGAGTGCATGACGTGAGTGAGTGAGTGATTATAATTTATGATATTTCCAATATTTTGAATGACGAGTCAAACTTTATAGCATAGGAATTTCAACATCTTGAGAAATTTACATGAAATTATTTTCCTTCTTTTGAAATGCTAATATAAATTATGTCATTCTTAATTGGAAGAGTAAATTCATATTTTAAATTTTTTTAAAGGGAAATTTCAACTTTAGGAAGGGCTAGAACCCTTTGGAAGGGAAGGGTTCAAATTTGAACGTTGGTCGGGAACGATTAAATCACAGATGTTAAAACATGATTTCATTATGTTACTTCGTTGAAATCTGTTTGGAAACTATGAAGTGGCAGGTTGGAACTATAAACTAATTTGTTCAATTTGTCCCTCCATTGTTTCATGTGGGAATTATCAAATGACAAGTAAAAATGATTGGAACTTAAAAAATGTGATATGGGTTAAGATTGGAACCATGAAAACAATCTGTCCATGCAAATGAAAGGTTAAAAGAATATGCTAAGACACTATGACAGGACAGATTGGTTCATAGCTTCTAACTACCCAACCTATCACTTTATGCTTCTCTAAATGAAGCTATAAAAGAAGTTGTCCAGAAACCGTGAAATGACAGATTATGCTTTGAGTAAGGCTTGACAATGGAGGAAACTCCATTTCGAGGTGTCATGAGTAATGTCTGGTGATAGTTTTATTAGTGAGGCTGAAGTGAAAATGGGTTGAGAGGCGAAATGTGAAGGGGAAGCAAATATTGGGGGTGTATTAGGGGTAAAAAGGGAATTTTTTCCTATTTAAATATCCAATATGCTAGGGGATATTTTATTCAACATTCCTGCCCGCGCTGTTCACCATTGCTCCAAGCCTGCGTCTGCTTGTGGTTTGAGTGCACCCTGCATATGCTGCATATATTTTTCAAGTGGTTTTCTCCATCGTTTTGCTGGGTTTTCTGGATAACAAGGGCGTGTTGGTCCTTGGGTTTTCTATGGGTTTTCTCCATCGTTTTTTTGAGTTTTCTGGATAACAAGGGCATGTTGGTCCTTGGGTTTTCTCCACATTTTCTCCATCGTGTTTTCTAGCTGGATAACAGGGCGTTTTTTCAAATCGTAGTAGTGGTAGCAGTGTTTTCTAGAAAACAAGGGTGTTTATTCATCGTTTTTTGGTAGTAGGTTTGTGGTGGGTTTCTTTGGTGCATAGCAGTGTTGGAGGAGGCACATTGGAGAGCCACGGCCAGAATTTGGGGGATCCTGTCTACAACATTAATGGAAGAGATTGAACAAGCTACCAATCTTCCCCAAATCCGTTTGAAATGTGAATTAGAGCCGATGGCAAGAGAAATAAAAGGACCCCAATGCTGAGTTGCTTCTGGGTAAGGGGAAAAGGGTAGAAAACCCCCCTCCAACAAAACAAAACAAAACAAAATCAATCAGGGATTTGATAGATTGGGTCAGTTGCAGCTCTTTTAGAAGAGAACTGATTATTTAGATAGGAAAGAGAAAGATAAATCTTCTTCCTGATTTTTCATTTCAATTTTATATCTTCCTATAGTGATCCACACGTAATGTAAATTCCTGCATATTTGAATAAATAATACTGTAGTTCAACTGTAACAAATTTTCCCTCGAGGTTATGAACTCCCTTGGGTAGGGCTCACTCAAGTGAAGAGACCAAAACCTTACTATGTTGTTTTGCTTTTGTTTCCATGATCTACTCACTTCTATGCCCATTGTTTTCTTTAGTAAACTATTTTATCAGCAAATTTATTTACTTTAATGATTTTCCAGCATATATGTTTCTGTTGCTTCATTCCTTTAGTTTATAATAGCAAGCACTTTGTGTTTACATCTTAAATTCCTAATGGGCATCATGTTATTGTTGTAGTCATTGCCACAATCTGTTATACAGGTAGCATATAGTGATTTCTTATTTTTTGGATCATTCTCCCTTGTTTTGCAATCTTCTAGGATTGGTATGGCTCCACCTGGCCACTAGCAAACTGTTAGAATATGTGGGCGCCCAAAGCCAATCGCTTGGAAGTTGGAACGAATGGAACAAATTATGGGTGATCTGCTCACAGTTAGTTATTTGTTTTAGCTGCAGCCTCATTGATAGATTAGACTCATGTAGTTTGCATACATAGTGCACTGCACCTTTGAAGCATTACCCACCCAGATTGATGATTTAAGTATGATCTTGGAACTCCTTAACAATGAATTTCTATTGTGATTCTGATCCATCACCCCCCTTTTTGAGAACTTGAAAAGGACCATTGTTGCATTGCAATATGTGCCTAGAATTCATGATTTGGGGTTGTTATTTTGAACACAATTCTCTTTTGTCCTCCTTTAACATTGAAAAGTTCCCAGAATTGCTTATTGCATTCTCATAATTACTCATACTATGACCAGATCTACTTCGTATTGATTGTGAGGAGGGTAATCCTACCCATATGCAGGAACCAAATAATGGCTTATGGATGTTTACTTGCTAAGATTGCACAAATTTACTTGGAATGTGCCCAAAATGCTAATAAGTCATGCCTAGAACTTATACATTATGGGACAGGTCCTTTTGATTGTTATTCACATTACATTTACCTCAAAATGCTTCTTCTTATGCTCAAACTTGTGAGAAACTTATTAAGTTCTAATATCAACACACAATAGATTTTTAGAAAATGAGTCAAATTGCAATGATTTGGGGCATCATCATTGTTTTCTATTTGCTTTTTTTTCTCTTAATGTTAATTTGAAAATATATATTCCTAAGAATATATTTTTTCACATTTTAAGTTGACTCAGTGGAGAAGTTGGATGCATTGATGTAAGCATGGAGTGACCTTGGAGTAGCTACTAAACAAAAAAATATTCATGAAGTAGGAATTATTCCTCTGTTTTCCTGGTACCATCAGGTATTGTGTTGTTTCCACAGGAAATATGCCATAGGAAATGCTAACATTTCTGAAAATCATACAAGTATAACCATAGGGCTGTTCAAAACCAAATAGATCTACTAGGACAAGTTTGCAGTCAGATTTAGTGCTCTTCCTGCCCATATTTACTGCTGAAAACATCCTTGTTTTGCTTCCAGTCTGCTACCAGTTTACAGGCCTACAGAAATGTAAGAAGTCATGTTGTAGATGGGTATTTTTAGGCTTTGAGTCTTCCATAAACCCAAGGAATAGCACACGTATAGACATGTCTGAAAAGGCATCATCAGTCTGCTCTATCACTGCTATTTTGTCCAAAATTTTCTGGAGCAAAACCTAAAAACATCCTTGTAGCTGCTACCCTTAATGTCCTCTCTACAATGTGCCACATTTATTATTTCCTGCCCAGACTGCTATCTTCAAACCGACAATCAACTCTATTCTGCTAGTATGAGTGATGAATTAGGGTTCCATAATACATACTTGAATTACATCCTAAACTCTAGAAAGAGGCTTACAATGTCATCATATCCACATAAGTTAGCCAAATGCTCAGGGACAAGGGTGCCGTCCAAATCATCCCTCAAACACCAATACACCATAAGCAATCCAAATCATCCCTCAAACACCAATACACCATGAAAACCAACCATGCCTTTCAATAATTTTGAGTGTATGTTATCCAAAATACCATATCAACTCAAAAGGCTAGGGCACTCTATCAATGTCGCATAAGCAAATATGTACAAGAAGAAAGTCATCGAGATATAACTTCAAGACAATCATCCAAATGAGAATATATTGATATTGAAGCATCAAGCAAAAACAACATTCCATGGCTACTAGTGTAAAGATCTATCAATGCCAGAACATCATCGATCACTAGGGCACCATCACATAGAAGCAAGGATCTAACATCGAAGAACATAGGCCACCCAAATCTCCATCAACATGTCACTCCTTGCTGAAGCATGTGAAAAAATTCACGTGTGGACACCCATGCAAAATGGGGGGTAACACTTGGCATGGAGCAGGAGATTCTCAGTAACCTTGGTGCTTGCTAAGTTTGTATTCTATAGGTGATAGGTGGTTTCTGTTAAAAACCTTTTAAGTCTATACTTGAAGCTATATGACCCAAATTCCAATGTATTTGATTCTCCTGTGACTTTTCTGTTCTTTGCTTAATCTTTTAGAACTTGAGGCAAAATCTCAAAGTTGTTTGATGATGAAACCTTTTTAGCAATTGGAGAAAGGAAGTATGCATTTGATGTAAGGTTCCAATCCTGAGTAGTCTCTGCCTCATTTTTTTGTACATGACCAACTTTAAACTTAACTGACTTGTCTCCACTGAGTAGCATGTTAGAAACAGCCAATGCATCTCCAGTGTCTTTGTTGTTCTTGCCTCAGTCTGTTAGCACTTGATGAAAATATCCCTAAGCCTTGTAATTATGAACCTCATATGCATTTCAACCTAGTTGACAACTATTGAGAATTCTGATATAAAAGAGGAAATATGAGAAATCAGTTTGGAGCTTATATTAGTTGAAGAGCTAGTTGGTCACTGAAGTCTTCAATTATTAGTTTTTGGGGATTGGCTTAATCCCTTTGGCCTTGTTATACCTCCCATTTACTCCAAATAATCTTGTCTATCTATATTGTAAGCAGCTATAAAACTAGTTCAGAATTCTATTTTACAGAAAATTTGTACTCACAAACTTGCATGAAACAGTAACATTTTATAGTGCCTATAACTATAAAAGGACAAAAGAAAACTGTAGACTTTGAGCACCCTAAATTCCTAATGAAAATACAATTCAAAGGTCATATTACCCCAAGGAAAACTGCCCAGGGACAATTTGCATAACTCAAGCCACAGAGGATGGAAAACATTTCATCCTATATAGCCCTGAACCCACCAGAAAGAAATACAAAAGCATTTGCATTTAAAATTCTCTAGGCTATCCCATGAAAACCGAAATGAACTAGGAAATTTTATAGCTGAGTTATTCAACCATAGAAACGAGGTCCTAAAAACCCAACATCTTTGATCAAATTCCCAATTATATTTGTTTTCAATTTTCATTCTAAGAAGAGGTCCTATAGTACAGGTAGGCCTCAAGGAGGACTAAAGGTGAACACAAACATAAAACATCACAAAAATGAGTTGCTCACATAATGATCTCAACAAACCCAGATGCAAATAAGGCCATTATCAAGCTGTCTTAGCACAAAGCCTCAATGTTTCCAATTTGTATCTTGCATTTTCTAGTAGGGTAGATGATTAGTGTCTTGTAGCAGAGGAAGTTCCAGTACTTCAACCTTAAGGAGTAGAATTGCAGTAGAGGAACTTCAACCTTTTTCAAGTTGTAATCTATGTTACACCTAAAACAGGGAAATGGGTAATGTGTCTAAAATGGGTACACATTTCAGAATCAACACATTCAAAATCTTAGGAAACAGAGAAATGACAGTACATGCATCATTAGAAACATTAAATAGAGAAACACTGTAAACATATTGTTTCCTTAATTTTGAGAATAAGAAAATAAGATAAAGTTGAAGTCCCATGAAGAGATCATTAACTCCTCTACTTAGAGATGATAGTCTAACAAGTTACTCTTCTTTTACTTTTAAGTTTTAAGTTTTTATTTTAGTTCAATCCAACCTTCCTTAGCATGCCCCAAGAAGGTTGCTTAGAAATTAATGGAATCTGAGGAAACCATAATTGCCTTCACCAGGAGGCTTTACTAAAGGGACTGGATCCCTATTCTTCTTCAAATTATTTGTCTTCACCTTTATCTTCTGCTCCCCGGGGGTGTAGCTAGTTAGGTAGGTTGGCTGTGACATCTCCATAACCACCACTAGGAGAATAGCATCACTCATCCCTATGGGAGGAAGGAGCAGGTCATTTGCAGTAAAAATGGGCTCAGAGTCCTCTTGATACTTAATTGGTTCAATCGATCAATCATACAGTCCTTCCACTAGGAGGGCTTGCAATTTCTTCTCTTTTTGCATAAGAAGCATTTGCCTTAGGACAAGAAGCTACTAAGTGCTAGTGCTAGTGCCTGAAATATAACCAGTAACTTGTAATGGAAAGTAATATGTTCATGGTCCAATGCTAGTGTCCAGTTGTGGTATTCATACTTCAACATGATTTTTTCAGGAAGATCCTTGCTCAAACCAACATAAATGCATATTCATGGTAGCAATATTCAGTTGTATTGCCTTTTGTTATATGGAAATTCGGTAGAAGTATGAAATTTGGTGAAGTCTCAGTACAGTATGTGTATGGTATGGTCAATGTACTTTTACTGTCTTTGATACTATACGGTATACCTCATGTCTTTGATACCTATCCACCCCTAAACCAAAAAACAGCCTCCAAACCCCAAAAACATTAACAAAAACCTAAAAAGGCCTATAAATATAAAACTAAATAACCAAATTTTCAAGGAATGATATTTTTGCTGATTTATTGTGCATTCCTGAGGATAAAATTCTTCTAAAATGTGGAACAAAATGCATTTTCTTCGTATCTATGAGATTTATACTTCTGTATTGGATATGTACTAGATTTTCTCGTTATGCATTTTTCCATATTGAATCGTATTCGAATCTTGCTACTATGTATGGTGTTAAGTCAGTAAATTTTCTCTTCAATTTTGGTTTGTCTCCTCCATTTTTGGTTGGTTTTTCTATTTTATTTCAATCAAAGTTTTGTTTTAAGTCTTATTTTTAGTTTTCTTTAAGAATTTTTTAGTGGATTGAATGGTTTTTTGAGCTTCCTTTTTATAGATTTTGTTTTAGTTTTGGTCCTTTGTATTTTAAAGGGGTTAAAGAAAGGTCATTATATCAAATATTTGGTTCATGAATGTTTATTTGGAGCTTACCTAGACATGATTATCACTTTAGCAGCTTTTTAAACCTCCGACAAATTAGCAGAAAGTTGAAAAATAGCGAAATTTTAACACTGGACATATTCTTGTAGCGCTGGACAAAAATTTAACAAAGGGCGCGCTACAAGAATATCGCGCCCCTTTGTTTTTTCAATTTTCAAATCAATTTCTATCATCATTTCAGTTTGTGAGTGACTAATCGCGTTGGGTGAGTGGTTTAGCACATGTAGGCTACAGTTTCAGCACATTTTCAGGTGGTTATCAGTCTCAAAACAAATCAGCCTCATCATTGCTTATAATGCGGAATCAGTTAGACAGATATCAGTAAATCTTGGTCTAAGCTGGCATAGTTCTCTTTTCACACGCATTATCAGAGGAGAAGACTGCTCGTGAAGTAAAGTTAGCTGCTAAAAAGGTGGATTGTGTTGCTGTGGAGAAGAGACAGTGTTATGAATGATAGCGAAAATTAGGGCTTTTTAATCTATTTTCCTGCAGTCAAAGTAATGATATGAAAACACCTGTACGCACAAGGAGAGGCAGTTGACAGCCTAAAATGAAGTTTTAAGCCGTGGCAATTGAACAATCGGTAGGTATTTCAATACAAACCCCTATAATTGAAAAAATTGGGTTTTTCTTGCTGAAGGTTAGTCTGGAGAAATTGGTTGCTGCAGAGGATAGAATATGTTACAAAATGAATTGTTCACCACAGAAATAACTGACCACAGCTATTCTGAAGAAGTTCACTGAACAGAGCATCAAAATAACATTAAGTTTGAAGTATTTAATTTTTGGACTTTCGATGACAGTTTGAAGGAAGGTTGTTGATGTTTTGCTCTCCAATATACTAAAAGAAAAACTCTGATTTTGATGTATATTGTCTACAATGAGCTAACTGAAAAGGATTTTTCTCAGCTTTAATGCTCATTTGAAACAGAAGCTACAGGAATCAGCATTGAGATGACTTATAGATTGTTTCATTATGATCATCCTTTACACAGAAAGTGTTCAGTTTACTGGTGAAACTGTTGATCATTGTCATGATTTGTAAAATCAATTGTTTTGGAGAACATGTTGGCTTTTATATACAGGTTTTGAAGACAGTCTTTTGGCTAAGGTGAATATATTGCAGACAGTGGTGTTTTTCTCCCTTTTCATACAGATAGTCTCCAGTCAGTCTAATGAGCCTGTGGTTGATGTCACTCTTGCAAAATATGAAGCTGTGAGAATTTTAGGGTTTGAAGATCGAGGCTGGTTGATACACAGAAATAGAAGTACAATATTGAAGATAGAACATGTACATTCACTGACAGTCTTCAATTACATTGAACAGCCTGGACACTGAAATTAATCAAAGTGCTGTTTTCTGTGATTTGGATCAGTTTGTATTAAAGGAAAAGAGCATATCTGAATGCATATCATAGTGCTTGTTTCCTTAACCCTAAAAATGAGGAGCTTTGATGGCATATAGTCTAAAACAATTTGACATTATGTTTGATGGTGCATTTTTGAAGAATGAGCAGTGTTATGGTGTTCTTATGACTGTTTCATGAAACTCTCACAGTTTACCTATATACAGACCTGGTTTGTACTGTTGTAATAAGGAACATTGAAGCTTTGGTTCAAGTGAATTTGACCCCTTATTGGGAAGTTTTTACTTCATCTTTTAAATAAACAGGCCTATCCAGCAGTGTATTGTAGATTGTGAAGGAGTTCAAATAATATAAAATCAGTCTGTAAAACCTATTTGAAACCTAAATTCAGACAGTTTCTAGTTCCTGAAAGAAGAAGATGGGAAAGAGTGGAAAAAGTGGAAAAATAAATAGGGCTGAGCCCACTGACCTAGCTTGGATTGAGAAACTCCCAGACTGTGCTGAATTATTTCAACAAGCAAGTTGGCTCAATTTCTTCAGAAGGATCAATGGCTACAATGCACAAGTCTCTTGTAAGTTTGCTCAAGGGCTGAAAGAAGACATGGTCATCCTGGATGCTCTAAAATTCAAATTGACTATGGAAATAATTGCAGAAGCAACTGAAATCAGTAATGAGGGTAAACATTGGTTCAAAAAGTTACCTTTTGATTTTGAACCTCAGAGGTACTTGTTACCTAATGTAATTCCTGACTGGAACAAGGGTATTCCTATTCAAAATTTCAGGAAAGAGTGGATTGAGCCCATTAGGATATTACAGAGTTATGTGACTTGTGAAGGCAGACATGGCTATGTGTATAAATATCACTTTAGATTCCTCCAACACATGGTAGGAGTCTCAAAGATGAACCTGCCCTTCTTCTTTTTAAAGAGCTTGCAGAAGATGTCCAGCAGGATAAGGCAACATGAAGATCACACCTCTCAATCAATTTTTCACCATGGTCTGATCAAACTGATCATCACCACTGTATTGCAACATGAGGGTAGGACATGGGACTTCTTTCTATTCTGGTCAGATGTTCATCCCCAGCAAGAAGACCAGCAATATAAGAAACAGATTGATAAGGGAAAAGTGATGATGAAAAAGTTAGGTCACACAGCTAAACCAGCAGATAAAGATGATGTTAAAGCTAAGAAGGTAGTAGAGCAGGTAAAGGTTGTCAGTCAGTTCAAAATGTTTTCAGATTGCCCTAAAAGCAGGTACTCATTGTTTGCAGGAGAAAAAGTGCAGCCTAGTTTGCAATTGCCACCAGCAGCAGATACTCAATAAACCAAGACTGTTGATGAAGAGAAGGCTACTGTACTTGAAGATGAAATGCAAACTAAACAAAGAAGCCCCCTCACCATTTTATCCGAGGATGAAGGATATTTATTAGATGATGAACCGCCAGTTGATGAAGCAGAGCTAAGTGCTGAAGCATGTGGAGAATTCCTCACCTCAGAGGTTAAATCAGCTAGACCTAAGAAGAAGAAAAAGAGGACTGTAGCTTCATACAGAAGGCCTAAAACTAGGCTAACTAATAAACTCAGGTGGAATATGAAAAAGCTACTTGATCCCAAGCTAAATTTCAGACAAGAAGCTGTTGTGATTGATTCTTCCTCTAATGAAGAAGCATAAATTGTTAAACAGGGCAGCAAAAGCAAGGGGAAGTCAATTGCCAAGCCTTCTTCTTCTTCTCAGCCTGCAAAGACAAAAAGATCACAGTTAGTAAAAGAAATTGAACAGCCTAGGTCTGAATTATCTGAAATAATTGTTGAGATTAAAGATAGACTCATCAAACAACAGGAAGAAGAAAAAGCAAAGGCATGTACTCTTGAAAATCAGGAATGGGATGAAGAGGATGAAGCTATACTCAAGCAAGCAGGAATTATAGAAGAGTCAATTGTTCATGTTGATTTCTCAGATCTTTTAATGCAGGATGCAAATGTATTGGAAAACCCTAGTTTTGATGATGAAAGCTTGCAGGTAAGAGTTCAGAAATACAAGCAACAGGTAAAACAATTGCAGGACACTAATGACATTTTGTTTAAAGTTAACAAGGGGCTTATAGAGGAGCTGCAAGATGTACATCATCATTCCTTACAGCTATCAGAAGTGTCTAAAGAAGTGTTAAAAAGGAAGGCAGCCACTGACAGGTATTCTACAGAACTAGAAAAGACAGTTGAAAGCTTACAGCAAGAGAATGAAGACCTTCAGAAAAAGGTAGCTGATATGGAGAGGAAGCACAAAAGAGCAAAAAAGAGGTCTCGAAACCTAGATGGTTTAGACCTACTTGCTGAAGCAGCGAATGAGATTTGATTTAGTTATGCTTTAATTAATGAATCAGTTTGACAAACAGTTTTTGTTAATGATTTGCTATTTTTAGCAATTTGTAATTTTGTAAAAAAGTATTTTTTCTACTTTACCTTAGTGATTCGATGGAGACAGTTAGGATGTGAGACCTAACTGATTTTGGGAGAATGTTCCTATTTAGATGAGTTAGCAAGACATTGTTAGGGTTCTGATTTTTGGGAGCATCAGGAGGTTTACAAGACTGTTTTGTCTGCAAACTTGTTCAGAGATAAGTACTGTAACTCTTATAGGCATTTACTGATAAAATAATGAAATATATGACTCGTTCCCCTTCAGTTTGTCTATGTTGGCTTTGTATTGAGTATGTTTTGCTTCTTAAATGATAAATTCATTCCTAGTTAATGTGTATTTTCTGGCAATGCTTATCCTTTATGTATGAACCTCAGTATAGCCTTTTTGTTGGATCTTTTGTTATATGTTATGCATATTTATCAGTTTATGTTTATGATTTAGTTGTTACTTTTCTTCTGAATGTATTCCCTGACTGCTCTTGAAGCTTACAACCATTTAAATCATACCAAAAAAACCCTAAACTTTGTTTTATTTATTGAGTTTTACTCTTGAGATTGTGTTGGCTTGTTCCCCTAGCCTTAGGAACAATTTATGGCACAAACATCTTTGGCGCCGTTGCCGGGGACGAAGCTGAAGCATATCTTCCCTGGGATACTTATCATTTTTCCTGGTTTAAGAGGCGGACTTAAACCAACATCTTTTGAAGGCTATTTTCACCAAATTTGGACACACTGGCTTCTAGAGGAGTGGGAACCCGGAGTAGACCTATTTCACCGTTGCATTCAGGGGTTTCAGACCCAGAACAGATTTTAAAAATAGCAAGAAAACTCAGAAGGTCCCAATATTTACCAGCCTTTTGTGACCCTGACCAGTTGGGTGATTCATTAGACCTAACTGAAGACTCACCTTGGATAAAACCTACCATTCCTGAAAATACCTTTCAAGTTTTTACCAACCCTGAAACCTTTTTGAAAGCCAAAACTACTTCTCCTGGAAAAATCCCTCTTTTTCAGCTGAAAACAGGAAAGAACCCTTTTCAAGCAAGTTCCAGTCAAGTTTCTTCCTCCTCAAAACCTCAGTCCAAACCTCAGTCCACAATGGCAGGTCAAAACCCACCCATGGATATGATGGACATGATGGTACCAGCCAGGTATTCTCCATTAGTCCTACCTCAGCCTTTACATGCTTTGCCTGGAGGAGATTATCAGAAATATATGCCCAGATTTAATGGACAAGGTGAAGTAACTACAGAAGAACATTGGGAGGCTTTCCTGAGTTATGCAGACAATCAGAACATTGAAATTAAAGATATATGGATGAGGGTATTTGTTCAAAGTCTGGATGGAGATGTGAGAAAGTGGTTTAGAGAGTTTCCTGCAAACTCTATCACCATAATTGAAGAACTCCGAGAGCTATTTCTGAGGCAGTGGGGAGACACCAAGGACCATACCTATTATATCACTGAGTTTGGTGCTCTCAGAAGAAAGAAAGATGAGACTGTTGCTGATTTCTCCAAAATATTTAACAAGATGTATAGTAGGATTCCAGCAGAGATCAAACCTACTGAAACATCGGCCAAGCTGACTTATGCAAATGCATTTGACCATGAATTTTCGTTATTACTCAGAGAAAGAAGACCTATCACTCTGCTGAACATGCAAGATGCCGCATTGGAAGTAGAGTCTAATTTGCTGGCTTCTAACAGGCTTAAAAAAGAAACACCTCAGCAGCAGTATGAAAGAAAGGGAAAGAAGGAAGCTGTTTCAACAAGTGCTGGCCCTCAGTCTGCTGAAGCCAAAATTGCTGAAATGGCTAAGCTTGTGAAAATTCTTACTGCCAAGTTAAACAAACTAGAGATTGAAAAGAATTCAACTAAACCTGCTCAAGAAGCTCAGAGGAACCCAATTAACCAAAATCAGTTTAGAAGGCAGTTTGCTCCTAGATTCATGCCAAGGGAGCGAAGGAATAATGACATTCAGCAAGAAAGGAGAGAGAATGAGGAGCAGAGAGTACCTCCACCTTTCCAGAATAATGTAGCTGATGAAAAAGAGGTTGATGAACAGTTTCTCTTTGAAGAGACTGAAACAGTTCAGGATATAAACCACTTTGGAGATGGTTTATCTGGAGGTTTCATAACAGAAGAAGATTTTCTGAACTCTGAGTACTATGATGCTGATTTGTATGAAGTTGAAGATGATTTGGAGTTTGAGAAAACTGCTGTAAATGCAGCTGCTAATCAGAATGGAATTAAGAAGACTATTAATCTTAGATCTGGTCCGAAACAAGTAGTCCAAGCTCCCAAGAAGAAGGCTGCTGCAAATGCTCCTGCTGCAGCTGTTCCTGATAAACAAGTGTCCGATCCAGTCATGAAAAAGAGGCAATCTACAGAAAAATCAAAGAATGCTGAAATTGAAGAGGTAAACAAAGCTGCTTAGAATTTCAATTTGGAAACTGAATTAGGAAAGCTGAAAATCCCTGTTCCATTGACTGAATTAATAAAAAGTCCCTCTTATAAACAAACAGTTTTGAAAGTAATGAATTCTGCTAGCAGTCAGCCTGTTTCTGATACTGTCAATTTGTAAGAATAAATCCCAAAGATATTCATTGGGTCTGCCTTAGCTGAGAAAACAGAAAATGAAGCTGGTGCTTCTCCTCCCTTCTATGTTACCTTGACTGTCCATGACCAGATGATTCACAATTGCCTGTTAGACTTTGGAGCATCCCATAACTTAATGCCCAAAGCTGTGATGGAAGCCCTTGGTCTCAGTATCACAAAGCCTTATCATGACTTATATGCCTTTGACTCCCGAGCTGTCAAGTGTTTAGGAGTAATTAAAGATATGGTTGTTAACCTTACTCAGCTGCCCATGAAGAGTGTCATAATGGATGTTGTTGTAGCGGATATCACACCCAAGTTTCGTATGCTTCTTTCAAGATCCTGGGCAAAGAAGGTTGGAGGAACCTTACAGATGGATCTCTCATATGCCACCATTCCTGTTTTTGGTGGAGAAAATAGGAGACTTTACAGAGAACTACAGTTTGCCTACATTGTCACAGATGATAAAAACCCTACTAATCATCCATTGTACTCAGTTGACAAAGATCTAGGGACTTGCATGTTGAATTTCAGTGATGAAGATAATTCTGTTGGCCTCTTACAAGTTGAAAAAGAAAAACCAGTGAGACATTGCAGAGATGAAGAAGATCAGCTGTGGGAATTGTATTTTGATGGATCCTCATGCAAAGAGGGTGCTGGAACTGGGGTTTTACTCATCTCTCCTGGAGGTGAAACAATGAAACTCATGTATAAGCTGGAGTTTGTTACCACTAACAATACCGCTGAGTATGAAGCTCTGATACTAGGACTGAAAGCTGCTAAAGACTTAGGCATTCAGCAAATTACTGCATATGGCGACTCCAAGTTGGTTGTTCGACAGGTGAAGAACAACTATCAAGTAAAGCAAGATTTGTTGAAGGTCTATAGGAATGAGGTATGGGATATGCTTGACAATTATTTCATAGCATTTAATATCACTCATATTCCAAGAAATCACAATGAGATTGCAGACCTTTTAGCTTTGGCTGCCTCATACTTCAGAATTCCTAAAACTACTTAGCTAAGGTATCCTATAGAGGTGAGGTACAGACCATGTGTCTCTGAAAATGTGAAGCATTGGAGGGTTTTCGAAGATGATATTGAAATTAAGAAATTTCTTGAGCTTACAGATGAGTTTTCCAATGCTCAAATTGATCAAGATGAAGGAGAAGAACATGATAATGAGTCTGCTGAAAATGAGTCTGCTGAAAGTGAGTCTGCTGAAAATGAGTTTGCTACACAAGAGATAGCAGGCCATAAGATCATTGAGTTAAAGAGTAATTTTATCCCTAAAGGTTTAGTGCCTTTAGAGAGAATTTTTACCAAGGATGACACTCCTTCAAAGCCAGTGGTTCAATCTTCAGAAGACAATGTAGTGGACTGCAATATTGGTACTGCAGAAAACCCAAGAATGGTAAAAATTTCTAAATCTCTGACAGCTGAGCAAAGGAGCAGATATATCAAGCTTTTGAAAGAATATGTGGATGTATTTGCATGGTCCTATGAAGAATTAAGAACCTATGACACATCAATCATTCAGTATAAGGTTCCTTTGAAGCCCAATGTCAAGCCTTTCCGACAGAAATTAAGAAGGATAAATCCAGCCTTATTTCCTGTGATTGAAAAGGAAATAAAGAAGTTGCTGGATGCGAAGATAATAGTGCCTCTTAGGTACTCCTCCTGGGTTGCAAATCTTGTACCTGTCAGGAAAAAGAATGGGGAGATTAGACTGTGTGTTGATTTTAGGAATCTTAACAGATATTGATTAAAAGACAACTATCCTTTGCCAAAGATTGAACAGGTCTTACAGCAGGTAGTCGGAGCACAGAGGATTTCCATGGTGGATGGATTTTCAGGGTACAATCAGATTGCCATGCACCCAGATGATAAGGAAAAGACAGCCTTTACCACTCCCTGGGGGACTTTCATGTATGATAAAATGCCCTTTGGTCTGATGAATGCTGGAGCAACCTTTCAGAGGGCAATGGACATTGCATTCGTGGGAGAAAAAGATAAATTTGTTGTTATCTATTTAGATGACATCACCGTGTTCTCACAGTCTGATGATGAGCACTTGAAACATTTGAAGCAAACTTTCCAGAAATGCAGAAAATTTGGCTTGTCTTTGAACCACAAGAAATATCATTTTGCTGTTCAAGAGGGCAGATTGTTGGGTCACTTGGTGTCTGCTGATGGCATCAGAATTGATCCGGAGAGAGTCCAAGCAATATTGAAGATTAGTTTTCCCAGGAGTAAGAAGGATGTGCAATCATTTATTGGTAAGATAAATTTTTTGCGGTGGTTTATTCCTAATTTTGCTGAAACCATAAAACAAATTACAGCTATGTTAAAGAAAGACCAAGAAGTCAGGTGGACTGTTGAAGCAAAGGCAGCATTCGAGAAAATCAAGGTGGCTCTGACGAAAGCACCTGTGTTGGTAAGTCCTGATTTTACCAAGGAGTTCCTTACTTTTTCTTTTGCTTCAGCAGATACAATTGCAGCTGTCTTGCTACAGAAAAACAAGGAAGGACTAGAGCAGCCTATTGCCTTTTTCAGTAAAACTCTCAGGGATTCTGAACTGAAGTACAACATTATGGAAAAACAAGCCTATGCTCTGGTAAAGGCTTTAAAATTTTTCAGAATTTATGTATTGCATTCAAAGGTTGTTTCATTTGTTCCAAATGCTGCAGTGAAAGATGTCTTGACACAGCCCGACAGTGAAGGAAAGAGAGGAAAATGGATTGCGAAGATCATGGAGTATGATGTGGAAATCAGACCTACTAAGCTTGTCAAGGGACAGGGTTTGGCTAAGCTGCTGGCTAATTCAAATTGTCAGGCATTAGGATTACATATCATGGCTGAAGATATTGCTCGTGAAGAAGATCAAGCAGCACTTGAAAAGGAAAAGATCATGGACTTTTATTCATCTTCAGTTTGGTATGCTGATATTGTTTATTTCCTATTATTTTTGCAATGCCCTGAACACTTGGATAGGAACGCTGCCAGATCTCTGAAGCTGAAAGCTACAAAGTACTGTTTGGTAGAAGATCAATTGTTTTGGAAAGACCCAGGAGGTATATTATTTAGGTGTTTGGATCAAGATGAAATAGGGGAAGTAATTTCAGAATCTCATGAGGGAGCCTGTGGAGGGCATAAGTATTGGAAAACTACAGCATATAAAAATTTACGAGTTGGATACTATTGGCCATCCCTATTCACAGATGTTTACCAGCAGGTAAGAGCTTGCATACCCTGTCAGAAATTTGCAGGCAAACAGAAGTTGTTGTCTTTGCCCTTAAAGCCTATTGCAGTCAATGCCCCTTTTCAGCAATGGGGTTTGGATTTTATTGGAGAGATAAATCCAGCATCTTCCGGACAGCATCATTGGATTCTGACTGCCACATATTTCTTCACAAAATGGGTGGAAGCCATTCCTACAAGGAATGCTATAGATAAGGTGATTATGGAGTTCATTGAAGACAATATCCTGAGTAGATTTGGCTGTCCACAGAGATTAATAACTGATAATGCCAAGGCATTCAAATCCAAGGCAATGGTGGCCTTCTGTGAGAAAAATGGCATCATTCTGAAGCACTCAACTCCCTATTATCCTCAGGGAAATGGCCAGGCTGAATCATCTAACAAGAATATCGTTCAAAGTATCAAGAAATTGCTGAAGCATAATAAAAGGTCTTGGGATTCAATGCTGAAATATGCATTGTGGGAAGATAGAATCACTGTTAAGCAGGCCATTGGCACTTCTCCTTTTCAGCTGGTTTATGGAACAGAAGCGGTGTTTCCTGTTCAGCTGGGAATTCCAGTGATGAAATTCCTTCAGAATTCTCAAGAGGAATCAAATGATATGGAAAGGAGGATCTTTGAAATGATAGAGCTACAGCAGCATAGAGAGAAGGTGGACAAAGAAGCTCAGCTGTACAGAGCTAAGGTAAAAAACAGGTTTGACAAAAAAGTTAAAGAGCATACTTTTTTAGAAGGTGAGTTGGTTTTAAGATGGGATGTAAGAAAGGAACAGAAAGGTAAGCATGGCAAATTTGATAATCTTTGGTTTGGCCCTTTTCTGATATCAAAATTTTTGGAAAATAATACATTTATCTTGTAGTCCTTGGAAGGTGAGGAATTGCCCAGCGCTGTTAATGGGCGATTCCTCAAGCATTTCTACAGTTTATGAGATCATTTTCACTCTTCATTGTACATACCGGTGTGAGTGAGGTTGAATAAAGACTCCATATCCCAATGGAAGTTTGCAGTTAGGTAAATAAAAGACAGAAGGCACTGGTTTACAGGTTCTTGAAGCCTCGCAGGGAGGACTTCATCCCGCAGCTGGAGCCAGATGTTAAGTAAGTAAATTTTCTCTTCAATTTTGGTTTGTCTCCTCCATTTTTGGTTGGTTTTTCTATTTTATTTCAATCAAATTTTTGTTTTAAGTCTTATTTTTAGTTTTCTTTAAGAACTTTTTAGTGGATTGAATGGTTTTTTGAGCTTGCTTTTTATAGATTTTGTTTTAGTTTTGGTCCTTTGTATTTTAAAGGGGTTAAAGAAAGGTCATTATATCAAATATTTGGTTCATGAATGTTTATTTGGAGCTTACCTCGACATGATTATCACTTTACCAGATTTTTAAACCTCCGACAAATTAGCAGAAATTTGAAAAATAGCGAAATTTTAACACTGGACATATTCTTGTAGCGCTGGACAAAAATTTAACAAAGGGCGCGCTACAAGAATATCGCGCCCCTTTGTTTTTTCAATTTTCAAATCAATTTCTATCATCATTTCAGTTTGTGAGTGACTAATCGCGTTGGGTGAGTGGTTTAGCACATGTAGGCTGCAGTTTCAGCACATTTTCAGGTGGTTATCAGTCTCAAAACAAATCAGCCTCATCATTGCTTATAATGCGGAATCAATTAGACAGATATCAGTAAATCTCGGTCTAAGCTGGCATAGTTCTCTTTTCACACGCATTATCAGAGGAGAAGACTGCTCGTGAAGTAAAGTTAGTTGCTAAAAAGGTGGATTGTGTTGCTGTGGAGAAGAGGCAGTGTTATGAATGATAGCGAAAATTAGGGCTTTTTAATCTATTTTCCTGCAATCAAAGTAATGATATGAAAACACCTGTACGCACAAGGAGAGGCAGTTGACAGCCTAAAACGAAGTTTTAAGCCGTGGCAATTGAACAATCGGTAGGTATTTCAATACAAACCCCTATAATTGAAAAAATTGGGTTTTTCTTGCTGAAGGTTATTCTGGAGAAATTGGTTGCTGCAGAGGATAGAATATGTTACAAAATGAATTGTTCACCACAGAAATAACTGACTGCAGCTATTCTGAAGAAGTTCACTGAACAGAGCATCAAAATAACATTAAGTTTGAAGTATTTAATTTTTGGACTTTCGATGACAGTTTGAAGGAAGGTTGTTGATGTTTTGCTCTCCAATATACTAAAAGAAAAACTCTGATTTTGATGTATATTGGCTACAATGAGCTAACTGAAAAGGATTTTTCTCAGATTTAATGCTCATTTGAAACAGAAGCTACAGGAATCAGCATTGAGATGACTTATAGATGGTTTCATTATGATCATCCTTTACACAGAAAGTGTTCAGTTTACTGGTGAAACTGTTGATCATTGTCATGATTTGTAAAATCAATTGTTTTGGAGAACATGTTGGCTTTTATATACAGGTTTTGAAGACAGTCTTTTGGCTAAGGTGAATATATTGCAGACAGTGGTGTTTTTCTCCCTTTTCATACAGATAGTCTCCAGTCGGTCTAATGAGCCTGTGGTTGATGTCACTCTTGCAAAATCTGAAGCTGTGAGAATTTTAGGGTTTGAAGATCGAGGCTGGTTGATACACAGAAATAGAAGTACAATATTGAAGATAGAACATGTACATTCACTGACAGTCTTCAATTACATTGAACAGCCTGGACACTGAAATTAATCAAAGTGCTGTTTTCTGTGATTTGGATCAGTTTGTATTAAAGGAAAAGAGCATATCTGAATGCATATCATAGTGCTTGTTTCCTTAACCTTAAAAATGAGGAGCTTTGATGGCATATAGTCTGAAACAGTTTGACATTATGTTTGATGGTGCATTTTTGAAGAATGAGCAGTGTTATGGTGTTCTTATGACTGTTTCATGAAACTCTCACAGCACTTTAGATTCCTCCAACACATGGTAGGAGTCTCAAAGATGAACCTGCCCTTCTTCTTTTTAAAGAGCTTGCAGAAGATGTCCAACAGGATAAGGCAACATGAAGATCACACCTCTCAATCAATTTTTCACCATGGTCTGATCAAACTGATCATCACCACTATATTGCAACATGAGGGTAGGACATGGGACTTCTTTCTATTCTGGTCAGATGTTCATCCCCAGCAAGAAGACCAACAATCTAAGAAACAGACTGATAAGGGAAAAGTGATGATGAAAAAGTTAGGTCACACAGCTAAACCAGCAGATAAAGATTATGTTAAAGCTAAGAAGGTAGTAGAACAGGTAAAGGTTGTCATTCAGTTCAAAATGTCTTCAGATTGCCCTAAAAGCAGGTACTCATTGTTTGCAGGAGAAAAAGTGCAGCCTAGTTTGCAATTGCCACCAGAAGCAGATACTCAATAAACCAAGACTGTTGATGAAGAGAAGGCTACTGTACTTGAAGATGAAATGCAAACTAAACAAAGAAGCCCCCTCACCATTTTATCCAAGGATGAAGGATATTTATTAGAGGATGAACAACCAGTTGATGAAGCAGAGCTAAGTGCTGAAGCATGTGGAGAATTCCTCACCTCAGAGGTTAAATCAGCTAGA
>LPNX010808559.1:99573-147412 GCA_001517045.1 Pseudotsuga menziesii
ATAACTAATAAACTCAGGTGGAATATGAAAAAGCTACTTGATCCCAAGCTAAATTTCAGACAAGAAGCTGTTGTGATTGATTCTTCCTCTAATGAAGAAGCAGAAATTGTTAAACAGGGCAGCAAAAGCAAGGGGAAGTCAATTGCCAAGCCTTTTTCTTCTTCTCAGCCTGCAAAGAAAAAAAGATCACAGTTAGTAAAAGAAATTGAATAGCCTAGGTCTGAATTATCTGAAATAATTGTTGAGATTAAAGATAGACTCATCAAACAGCAGGAAGAAGAAAAAGCAAAGGCATGTACTCTTGAAAATCAGGAATGGGATGAAGAGGATGAAGCTATACTCAAGCAAGCAGGAATTATAGAAGAGTCAATTGTTCATGTTGATTTCTCAGATCTTTTAATGCAGGATGCAAATGTATTGGAAAACCCTAGTTTTGATGATGAAAGCTTGCAGGTAAGAGTTCAGAAATACAAGCAACAGGTAAAACAATTGCAGGACACTAATGACATTTTGTTTAAAGTTAACAAGGGGCTTATAGAGGAGCTGCAAGATGTACATCATCATTTCTTACAGCTATCAGAAGTGTCTAAAGAAGTGTTAAAAAGGAAGGCAGCCACTGACAGGTATTCTACAGAACTAGAAAAGACAGTTGAAAGCTTACAGCAAGAGAATGAAGACCTTCAGAAAAAGGTAGCTGATATGGAGAGGAAGCACAAAAGAGCAAAAAAGAGGTCTCGAAACTTAGATGGTTTAGACCTACTTGCTGAAGTAGCGAAGGAGATTTGATTTAGTTATGCTTTAATTAATGAATCAGTTTGACAAACAGTTTTTGTTAATGATTTGCTATTTTTAGCAATTTGTAATTTTGTAAAAAAGTATTTTTTTTACTTTACCTTAGTGATTCGATGGAGACAGTTAGGATGTGAGACCTAACTGATTTTGGGAGAATGTTCCTATTTAGATGAGTTAGCAAGACATTGTTAGAGTTCTGATTTTTGGGAGCATCAGGAGGTTTACAAGACTGTTTTGTCTGCAAACTTGTTCAGAGATAAGTACTGTAACTCTTATAGGCATTTACTGATAAAATAATGAAATATATGACTCTTTCCCCTTCAGTTTGTCTATGTTGGATTTGTTATTGAGTATGTTTTGCTTCTTAAATGATAAATTCATTCCTAGTTAATGTGTATTTTCTGGCAATGCTTATCCTTTATGTATGAACCTCAGTATAGCCTTTCTGTTGGATCTTTTGTTATATGTTATGCATCTTTATCAGTTTATGTTTATGATTTAGTTGTTACTTTTCTTCTGAATGTATTCCCTGACTGCTCTTGAAGCTTACAACCATTTAAATCATACCAAAAAAACCCTAAACTTTGTTTTATTTATTGAGTTTTACTCTTGAGATTGTGTTGGCTTGTTCCCCTAGCCTTAGGAACAATTTCTGGCACAAACATATGGAATCCATTGAATTCCCCATCTGAGAGGCCAATGTAATAAATTTACCTAGAGTATTACCAATGGCCAAAAGAAATTTATTGTTTCAAATATTCAACAGGGACGCTGGGCATTCTAACTCAAATCAGAATTGATGATAATGATTATGTATGTGGGTTGAAGCCTGGTTTTCAGACCCTTATAGAGAGACTAACTTTACCCATAAACCAATGGCCATTATTGACAGTTAATGTTGACTACCAAAGAGAGAAATTCTAGGATAATTAATCCTTTGGTGCAAGGGTGGATCACCATAATATCCTTTAATAGAGAACCCTAGGATTCAAAGACCAAGCCTGAATGTCTTTTAGCTTTTGCCATAAGCCATTGCATTTGCAGATCATCTAATTCTTCAGGAAATAATCTTATTCCTTGACTAATGAGGGTCCAAGCTGCAGAACTGGTACCATGGTGGCCTTAATGATGCCAAGGATGGGATGGAGGGCTTGAGAGAGAGAGAGAGAGAGAGAGAGAGAGAGAGAGAGAGAGAGAGAGAGAGAATATTTAAAAGAGGCCTTTCCATGGGCTACACCTTCGAAGGGCAGAGCCTTTACGACCCTTTTTAAATTTAATGTAAAACAATATATATTTTCACAAATAGTTTTTAATAATTTTCCTATGTTATCATTTGTTACAAATTATCCATAAAATCATGGCATTGGGTATAACAGTGAAGGGAGGCAGAGGGAATGAACTCAACATTGACTTCAGAATCAAACGTTGAATAGAGTGACTTGACAATGTGCAAACAAGAATTAGAGGATTGAATGAAGGAATGAGACAGATAATTTGAGAGTATAATATAGATGCATTGGTCTCCTTTGTTTTAATTTAAATATTTAATTTATTGGTGGGTTATAGTAGGGCCTGCCATCCACTGCAAAAAAAGGAAGGAGGAAGCAGTTGATTAGCATTTAGATGGTTTCACTAAGGAAGGAGGAAGCAGTTGGTTTAATTTAGACATTTTTCGTTTTCTAGAATTAGACTGATCTACATATTGGTGGATATCTACAATGTTTCCTGTAGCTGTACTTTGCAGTTGGTTAGCATTAATTTTTTTTAATATAATCACAGAACATTCACAGAACAAGATCAATTTCTGAGGTATCATCCCCATATGGGACGAAGAATTTGAGTTTAACGAGATTGAAGGTGATCAGTATTTGAAATTAAAACGCTACAATGTAGACTTTCTTGGGGATGAGAGTATGGGAAGCGCCCATGTGAATTTGGAAGGACTGGAAGAAGGAGAAACCAAGGATGTTTGGATCCCCCTTGAAAAAGTTACAACAGGTGAAGTAAGACTCAAAATTGAGAAGAAAAAGCAAGAGCAAGACACTGAGGTGAGTTCATTTTGGTTTATATGTAATGTTATAATCAAACTTTGCTATATTTTTTTCATTTGTTCCCTTGATCGCTCTTTGTATACTTAAAGCTTATCATTCAAGTGACCTAACATGTATCCTTCTATGCTTCTGTTTCTTGTCTAATGATCTTGAAAGCTTGAAACATAATTATCATATGTTTTCTCATTGGGTACACTATTTGATATGTCTTTTTAGTTGTCATTTGATTTATGAATTACCAAGCAAGAAATATAAGATTTTGTTCAGTTTGTTTTATATGGGTTTGACAAGAAATCATCTCCATTACATAATGGGGAAAAATACAAACTCAACATATCCCAAAGGGACTTCAGAGTTCATGCAAGATGGCTAAGAGAGTGATGTCTGCCCTCGTCTCTATGAAAACCAGGACCAACATTAAAAAATTAGGAGAGTGGGAAAATGAACAATGAACATTTTAGCTGTTTCAAAAATCCATTGATAATGACAAATTATAAAACCCAGATTCACAAAATTGTCTTAGTGTGAAGTTCTACAGGAATATCCAAAGTGCAAGAGTTGCTTAAAGATTTCTTCCATGGAGAAAAGGAGTACTGTAAGTCCATCCAATATAATGAGGCAAACCTCATACTTTGAGAAGTCACTCACCTTAGTGCAGAAGTATTTTAACAATATCTAACCATACCTTCATATTCAAGGAAACTATTAGATATAATCCTTAGAAGTTGAGATAAGATAGAATTTATGAGACAATCATGTCATGTATACATAATTCATGAGCTTTGGCACTAATTGTGGATAAGCTGAAAGATTAGCTCAAATGCAATATCTGAAAGACTAACTTTTTTATAAATACTCGTCACACAAACTGAAGAAGACAGAAATTTCCACAGGTTGATTACAAGGAAGCAAGTGTTATAATTGAAAAACTTTATGAGTAAATGTGAGCAATTGAGGAATGAAATGTATGTGTGATATCTTCCATTTGGAATACCATCTAGATTTTGTTTACTCTCTCTGCCATCAACACCTTGGCGTGTTCCATGTTCTGCCTCTGAATGTAATCGAACAGGCTGCAAATGCAAATTAACATTCCCTACCTTATTTTTTTGAAAAATACATCCTATATTCTCAGAAAAATATTTACAAAAAGAAATGCAGAAAATGACTAAAGAAGAAATAACTTGTAAGCAACTATGTAGCATATAAATTGCACTCTTGACATCTTTGTGAGCCAACATGCCATTCTTCTACCTTTACAATATGTGGAAGAGAGTTGTCAATCATGGAGACTATGATTGCAGAGAATGATAGGGTTGTCATTGAGAGTAATATTGAAAGTACTCAAAAGTACTTCAGCTCCATCCCACCTGGATTCTATTTTTCAAACACTTCGAAGTGGAGGGCCAGGAAATCATTTGAGTAGCTGGGCTGATGATAGTCAACATATTAGAGAAATGAGTGGCACTACCATAGAATTAGGGATTGAGGAGCAGTTTGTTTCTCAGTTACAGAGAGCTCAGCTAGTTGATGATACTCCATTAGATCAGGCCCATGATACCACCAGATCACAGGAAAAAGGTGAATATACTACTTCACAAGCTGCAGAAGATGGTACTGGAATGACAAAAAATATACATTCATAGGAAAATGATATATAGAGAACTGAGGAACATGGGCAATCCCATATTGAATATAATAGTGCCAATAATACCAACACTATTTCAACTCAACCTTTGAAACAGGCTTCTTTGGAGCAAGGAATTCAGACTATAGGTGTTGTTCACCATGACCTTGAGATGCAAGATGAGCGCAATGAGCGAGTCATGCGTGATGTTGAAGCTGTGAGCCAAGATAGTAGTGGTAGTGGTGCTACATTAGGTGAAAGCCTTCGTAGCTTGGAAGTAGAAATTGGAAGCGTCGATGGAATTGGAAACCTCAGACAGATTGATGCATCAGGAAATATGGAAGGTGTGCAAGATGAAAATAGTAATAGAGAACAAGCCCAACCAAAAATTGCGAGGGAGAGCAGTAAAAATGTGCCTCCTCATACTCCCAATGAGTAGCAACAAAATACTGTGGTGGCAGGATCTAATTCTATTGATCCTACATTCCTAGAGGCTCTTCCTGAAGAGTTAAGAATAGAGGTGCTTGCTTCCCAGTAGAATCAGGTGGCACAAACTACAAATAATCAACCACTAGCTACTGAGGAGATTGATCCAGAATTCCTTGCTGCCCTTCCTCCAGATATACAAGCAGAGGTCCTTGCACAACAACGAGCATAGAGATTGCTTGAGGCTCATCTCTTTGATGGAAAACCTGTTGATATGGATAGTGCTTCAATACTTGCAATGTTTCCTCATGAACTTCGTATTGAGGTATAATCTTCTTGTTAGTAGTTAACATTAATACTTTACCCTTTTACTAGTTTATTTTGTATTAATATTTGACTAAACCTGTTTATTGCACTGAGAGTAGGGAGGTGCTTACAACCCAGCATGGGGAGATGTTGAAAGTGTTTTATTGTGTAACATGAAATTCCCATAAAATAATAAACAAAATTTCAAATGATGTAGGCTTAAACAAATATCTTGAACTTGGTTTTCAAATAGTTAGAAATGTAGTTAGTTATTTGGTTAAAAATGTGAGACAGAGGGTTAGAAAATGTAGTTAGTTATTTGATTTTCTGAACTTGTTTTGGACATCATGTAGAACCTTGATGTGACTGTCCATTGTTGAGAGGAAAAAGGTAAAAACATATCTCTATTTGTCAATTGAATTTAACAATATTTGTGTAGATATACTTTGATTTTTATCAAGCCTTTGGTGTTTTTTCTCTTGATTTTGCAAAATAGTCAAGTAGTTTCAAGTAGTGAGTATTTAGCCATGTTTTAGACATCATGTAGAACCTTGATGTGACCGTCCATTGTTGAGAGGAAAAGGATCAAAGGAAGAGTGACAAACTAGTGTTAATTTAGGAAATGAATGTGATCTCTATGATGTTGATCGTTGTGGGTGAAGTAATGTGCATCCACAATATACATCGAAAGAAGCAAGGTGCATTGTAGAATGTATGTGGGGTATCGTGTCAATATACTAGGTAGAAATATAAAGGGGTATAAAAAATGTAAATGAAAAAATGGATACATGCAATATATAGTGAAAATAGGGGTTTTTAAAAATCAGGAAGGCATATTGGGAGGGGGTTAAAAAAATGATTTTGGGAGGTATTTTCCAATATTTTTTGAAAATAGGGGTATTGTTTCATATGCCACGAGCGGACGTGCTATGGCATGGTTTCACTAAGTGAAGACCCCGTGGGCATCACTTTAGTGAAGTGGAGGATGAGTGCATAATTTGGGTTTAGTTAGGAAAGTGATTGTTGGTGTGGGTTTATTCTTTCAACTATATCAACATAGATTTATTTTAAACTTGAATTTATTAAGCATCGAGAGGGATCCAATTTCATTAGTTGTAAAAAGAAATTATCTTAAATTTTTTTCACATACAAGAAATATTTACATGTAAAGAAACTCTGTGCTTAATAGATCTGGGATTAAGATGGATCTATGTTGTTTTTATTTTATTTTTTTAATGAGATTACATGATTTTTTAAATTTCTTTTTTATTTTAAATAAGCTATGAGCCGACATGGGAATGTTGCGTACGTAACGTGACAACATCTCCCCCATACTGGGTTGTAAGCACCTCGCTATTCTCGATGCAACAGCCTATCACTTCATGGTTCATGGTTCTTCTTAACATATTGGTGTTTATTTATTTTTAAATAACAACCGTAGAAATCTGTTATTTGTCAAGGTGTTACCAAGTATTGACCAATCAACTTGATTTCTTCATATATTTTGATTGAAACACAAATAAATAAATATTCCCATTTCTTTTTTGAGTTTTGGGTCACTAATCCATTTTTTATGAACTTTGATGGAACTATATAAGACATAATGATTCCCACATCTCTTTTAAACCACCAATCCCATTTTCATTCATGAAGGTGTAGCTAACTACATACCAATCTATCTTTTTTTTTTTTCTCATATACTTCGATAGAACGATAAAAGAGATAATGATTTCCACCACTCCTTTGGATCATTAATCTTATACAAAAGTTGTTACCAAAAGCGTACCATTCTACTACTTTTATTCATAGATTCACATAGAACCATAAAAGAAATAATGATCCTTGCCATTTTTTTGGATCACCAATCTCATTCAAGGTGGTGTTGCCAAGTTCCTACCAATATAACCCTTTTTTCATATACTCCAATGGGGACTCACATGGAACCATAAAAGAGATCAGGATTCTCATCATTGTTTTGGACCACCAATCTCATTCAATCTTGGTGTTACCAAGTACCTACCAATCCACCCCATTTCTTCATAGACTCTCATGAAACCATAAGAGAGATAATGATCCCCAGTACTCTTTTGATCACCAATCCCATTTAAGGTGGTGTTGCAAAGTATCCACCAATCTATCCCATTTCTTCATAGACTTTCATGGAACCATAAAAGAGATCATGATTCCCACTAGGTCATGGTAATAAGACGGAATGGCTTGCTTCAATAATGCAAAAGAAATTCCAAAATGCACCTACCTATCCCATCCAATTACACTAATTAGATTTTCATATTTTATTTCCAAGCTATTATCACCCATTTTTTACTATGGAAAATTGCCCTTGTTTTAAAATTAGTGAGATAGTGTTGTGATGTGGCATATTATTTTAGAAAATTATTTAACAATGCATGAACTTCTTGTTTTCTATTGAATTATGTTGGCATATTGTTTTACAAAATGATTTAGTGATGTATAATTGTTTTTCTCTTTGTGTTGAGTTGATTGTGAAAGTAATGCACATATAAGGCATTAATTTATTTTTAATTTGTCAAAACATGTCTAATTTGAAAGTTATGATATCGATGAACCTTAAGCATGAAATAAAAGCATTATTATTGGCTTGGACATATTTCCTAAATTTGTGATAGTAAGTGGTAAAAGCATGAAACTTGGGATCAAGACTTTTGATTTCATGGTTCCACCCCCACCCCTCATGATTCTAGGAAATCCATGCAAGACAATAATGAGATTTTTATTTGGACAATAATGTTTGCAGAATGAGATGTTTACCACGCATAAAACGTCAATATATGAGCAATGGTTGTGCACTATAAATCACATAGGATAATTTTACATTCACCATTGTGACCAAACCCAAAATCAAGGAAGCAACCACTCAATGACCTATATATGAGAGGCTTATTCAGATTTATTCAAATCTATGCTTAAATTTTGAAAATTTGTAGGTTTGCAAATGAAAATAACCCAAATAAAAATAGCCCAAAAAAATGCCACATAGAGACAATGAATAATAACATTGCATAGTTTCTTTTCTAAGAGGAAAAATGTCAATAGAGCTTCGAGGATTGGAGTGAAGTTAGGGTTTTTCATAAGATCATCCTTGTAGGGGAACCCATGGATTTCTTGGAAGAGAGTAATATCTCCACCTCTATGGCTTCATCCAAAGAAGGTAATAAGGGGTTCCAACAAACTAATAAAATTCACTAGACGGAAGGGGGATCTCAAATCCAGACCAAGGACACAATTTCAAAGGAAAAATCAAAGATAAATCTTAAAAGAGGATGCATAGAAAAGGACATAGAGAATTTGTGCTATGAGGTCACCTCTAGTGGAATTGAGAATTATAGTTAGTTGATGAAGGATAATGCATCAATAGGAAAGTTTGTAGGCATTTGGCTCTCAAGAAAGCCCTTGGCATGGTGGGTCAATTCAAGATGGAAGTTAAAAAGAGAAGTGGAGTTAAAGTAAGGTTCAAACGAATTATTCACTATAATCTTTAGGAATTGTGAAGAAAAGGAGAGGCTCTTAGGAAATGGACCCTATTTGTTCAACTTAGCTACTCTCCAGCCAAGACAAAGTGTAAAACTCTACATAGATGATGGTACAAAATATATTGATGTATGGTTGGCGGGGAATTTGAACTGCTTAAACATAAGTTCAAATATTGCATATTAGGTGAGTACATTAACGAATTCAAGGCTAAGCCACATGAAAGTCACACAAAAGTTGTCCAGCAAGTACTTTGATACCTAAAGGGAACTCTTGATTATGGATTGAATATATTAATCATTTTATTGTTAAGTTAATAAGTTATTTAAGAATTTGTCTACAAAGGTAAAGGTAAAAGGTTGCTGAGTGGAAGAAGATAACAATGACTAGTCTAATAAAGTTGTATTAATACATCATATTATATTATGGTTTGAATGACACCTCTTTGTCTAAAAGAGAATGGAACCCTGTGCCAATTATTAATTCATCAATCCGTACCTCACCTGGTAGCCTCTATATTATGGTTTGAATGACACCTCTTTATTATACCTGCCACAGCAGGTTATATTGTAATCGCAATAGCGTTGACTATATATTAAATAATATTGACCAAAAATTTCTCAAATTTGTCTTATATAAACTTTATAAAAATAAATTTACTTTTTTTATAGTATAATTTAATTATAATTATTTTCTATCTATTTCCTTATAAAACATGGGTTCTTATTTCGTAATGATTATTTGCAATCACCTCACATTTACTACACAAGTGTATTCGCTTATAAAACATGGGTTCTTATTTAGTAATGAAGATAAACTAGTCACTAATTAAAACATGGATTTGCTTATAAAACAGGTTAATGAATATAAGCCAGTCACTAATTAGTATTCGCAATCACTTCACATTTACTACACACCTAGGTTTGATATGATTTGGATATTGCATTTCATAAGGAGTTCTCGATTTAAATGGATAATTTTTATTTTTTATTTTAAGCATTTTATTTTCACATTTACTATTTAGTATACACGTGGATTTGATATGATTTAGATATTACATTTTATATTAGGAGTCCTGGTTTGATATGATTTGGATATTGCGTTTCATGAGGAGTCCTCGATTTAAATGAATACAAGAAATATTTTATTTTAAGCATTTTAAAATAAGGTTTGCTTTAATTATTTTCTAGCAATTAACTTTTAATATATTTATTGAGAACTTGAGATACTTCTATAATTATACTAAATAATAAATATCTAAAAACATATATAGTTATTAAAATTTTATAGCTAGCATGATCGACATTATTTTCTAATATTAAAGATTTGCAAATTACCCAAAAAAATTCCACCCCAACAATATTTTTGTCTTTAATGAAACAACATGTATGTCATTCAAATGGCTGATATTCAATTTTTATTTATTAAATAGGTGGTGCCCATTATCTCTAGGGGATTGGATTAATCAACTTCAATACCAGAAAATATGATGTAATTTTCATTACTCAATTTAAAATATATATATAATTTTTCGTTAAGAACATTATTATATTAAGAATATATTTAAGTGATTTTAAGCTTTTGACTACCCACATATGCCTTACAACACAATTCCAAGTGTATATGTTGGCGCTTGAAGAGACTGGTGATTATGTATATAAAGGTAAGGTTTACCCTCATCCATTAATTAACTATGATTAAAAAAAATCAAACATCATGTCTTTAAATTAGCATGAAACTTTCAATTACACTGAAATCTATTATTAGTTTAAAGTTGGAATTTTTTTTTAATAAATCTTATAATTTAATATTTCATAGTATACTTTAGTACTCCTTGTGTCTAGCTTAGAAATAGCCCTTAAATGTTTACAAGCAGTTTTTCCATAATTTAAAGTTGGAAAAATATTTTAATAAATCTTATAATTTAATACTCCATAGTATACTTGAGTACTGGCTATCTAGCTTAGAAATAACCCTTAAAAATTTACAAGTACCCTTTTCATAGTTAGTTAGTTTATTATTTGTTATGTTTTTATTATTTAGTTATTGAAAATTAGAGGTTAGTTTGATATTGACAAAAGTGTTATGCTACAGAGATTTTTAGGGTTTAAACATCTTGAGATATTTTTTTAATTATATTCATTAACTTAGTTTTTATGAAGGAAGAGTTTTATAATTTTTATAATATCAAACTTTTTGATATAAAAAAATATTTATTTTCATATGTATATATAGGAAATTTGAACTTTTATTTTTATAATCAATACAATTAGGATTATATTTTTAAAATAATATTAATATTTTTTCATTAAGCAACTATTTACATGTTGTCAATATCAAATTCACTCACATTATAAATTTACATGTTTACAATTATCAATAATTTTTTGTTTGGAAAAAATTATTTACAAGTTTTCAATAATTAATAACCTTATTTTTTTACCATTCATTCAATTTTTTCATTTTTAAAGAAGATTTTAATTTATTTATTTACATGGATTTATGTATTTTTAATAATTACTAATCTTCTTTTTATTCAATTGGCTCAATTTTTCGCACTTAAAAAATGCTTAATATGTGGAAAAAGTATGCATTATCTAAAATTATAGCTATCTCCAAAAATTAACTTTTCACAATTGTATTTTATTATCTAAAGATTCAAATATATAATATGTTTTGCTACCTACTAGTGACATTATCATGGTTGAAATTAAACAATAAATAATAAGGTTACCCCAATTTTTTCTTGCATTTTACAATTTAGTTATCCCAGAGACTAACTACTTGGTAGAACTAGTACACAAATTTAGTAGGTGAAGTGGCGTCCACCAGTGGCCACGTAATTGTTAAGTGATTGTTATTCTGCATATGTGAGAGTTAATATATTTTTCTCACGAGTTAACATGTGATTGTCTTTATGCATATGTCAGAGCTTAGGTAATCGACACTTACAATTGTTTGTTCTTTTCTTGCATTCTCACTAAGCAATTTCAGATCTAGCAACCATTTCTCGTGGACTAACATCAATACAATTCCTTTCTTGTAATGTAAAATTGGACCATCTTAATGTAAAAGTGAACCATAGTAATGCATTAGTACATTAAGGAATATATATAAAAATTAAAAATAAACTCATAATATTATTATTATATGTATATATAAATAATTTAGTAAATACACATCATAATGTCATAATGAGTAATGAAACTACCTATACTTGAATTTTCCTTTCATATTATTAATTTTTTATTAATCTTTGTGGTTAAACATATAATATCTATTTTATTTGAAATGTACCATCATGGTAAAAATATGGGAATATGGAGCTAAGGCGTGGTATCCAAATCACGGGGTCTTCACTTAGTGAAACCATGCCATAGCACGTTCGTTCGTGGCATATGAAACAATACCTCTATTTTCAAAAAATATTGGAAAATACCTCCCAAAATCTTTTTTTAACCCCCTCCCAATATGCCTTCCCAATTTAAAAAAACCCCTATTTTCACTGTATATTGCATGTATCAATTTTTTCATTTACATTTTTTATACCCCTTTATATTTTTACCTAGTATATTGACATGCTACTCAACATTCATTCTTTTCCCTCACCATGCAAAATAATTATTCATAAGTGTGTAGGGTTCCTTAACAATGAACTAAGGCTACTCCCTCTATGGTCTTTCTCCTCTTTGTTCAATAAAATGAACTTTATGCACCCCCCCCCCCACAAAGATATGCACTCCTCTCCTTGATCTATGGGATATGAGACCTTCTCAAGAGACTAGCCACCCCTTGTTGAAATACCTAGCACATGATACTGATGGAAACAAGGAGAACAAGAGAAAAAAATAATAATCCTCCTCATTTATGATGATGCACTTCGAGTGGACATGCATGGACCATGAAGACTATGAGTAAATGACCCATATTTGCCTCTCAGTTTTCGGGTATAATCCACTACGGCCTTTGCCATAGGGTGTTCACTATTAACCTGCATGATAGTATGTTAGTAGAAATTTTGAGTTCCTTACTTCTTCTACAACAAAACCTTACTATTTAGTATTTTTCTTTGACCATAAGATTAATGGATTGCGATCAATCCTCTCTAAGTTTCATTTATAAAAATCAAACAAGCTTAGACAAGTGTAAGTCTTATATTAGTTGTGTGACCATCCACATGAAATAGTATTACAGTGACATTCTTAAAAAAATGGAGTCTCAACAATCCAAGCCTAAAATTTAATTCACTTCTTTATTCAAAAGAGTATGGAGATCACATACCTCGGACATTGTGGAACAGCCTACCCTATCACCTGAAACCTTGCAGTTTTGATTCTAGTCACCCTAAAGCCTAATGATTACCTAGAAGGATGATTTCTATCACCCAGTGCTACCATGCCTGAGCTCCTTGGTAATCTAGTATGCGTAACAGATGTCAAACAATGCGTTTAGCTAACAATGCCTAAAATGAAGAACATAACATTTGCAGGACATAAGGACTTTCTTGAAGAACTTAAATAAAGTTTTTAAGAGGACCCCCTGCTACACACACACACACTGTGAGCCATGCTATTAATTTGAAAATAAAATTCAACTGAACATATTATTATCTAGACTCACATCATCTTCTTCATCCACTGTCATGTCATGCCCATGCCGTATATGACGATCAAGTAAACTTAACAGTCTTACAATAGTGTCCACTGGGGCCATATGTAAAGTATTCCTTGAATGTGCAGACATGATTTCATTTACAAGAAGTTTTATTTCAGAAAGAGGAAGCCATGCACCCTCCTCTTCACCTTCATCTTCTCCAAGAATTTGTGCTCTCTCAAGATAATCATCCAACATTTCACAAAATCCTGCAACAGTGCCATCTGCAAATATAACATTGCAACCCATGATCCAAATGTTAACAAGTGGGAAGGAAAACAAGGAAATTTTAATAAAACCATGTTTCATTATAGAAAACCTTGATGATCGCGAACTTCCGACTTGTCCCTATCTACCACTTCTCCAATTGTGTCTTTTCTTATCATTCTGGAATTTCTTGCAGACATGGGTGTTTGCATGTTCTGAAATTCATAATCACTTTAAAAAATTTAGAAGCAAAACATCCTATTCATTACAAATTTTCTTGCCACAAAGAACTGTATAGCTATTTACTACAAGAATTATCACCTTCATTCCTTATCACTATATTTCACTATTTCTATTCAATTTAATTATTTCACTATTTCACTATTGTTTTGTGACTCTGTCAATTTAATTATATTTTATGCCATCTTACAAGTATTTGCAGGTGTTCATGTATGCCTCAAACACAAAAAACTTTACCTATTATGATAAATTCTATAATATCCTTGACCTTGGATAAGATTGATAAAAAAAGAAACATTACGAAAGAAGACTGAAATAATTTCAAAATGAAGCCACTGTAATGAACCATTAAATCTCCACTACGAAGCTCAAGTTGATCATAGTGAGCAAAAACCTGCATGATTTTCAATTACAACTAAAGGATGTCTTCTTACATTTTTTGGACTTCCTCTAGATTCAATAGTAACATTAAACATGGGCATACAAGTTTATGCAAAAGATAATATTGATAAAACTACTGAAATGTACAATTCCTAATGGTAATAAAATTATACATACAAAACAATCCAAAATCTGTTGGTCACAAAAGCAACTTCTTCAATATAGAAACATCTTAGACATATTCCAACCTCATGCACCTCAGTCAACTGGTTGCATTATTTTAGACTGATGTCTTTTAATGATAGTCTAGAGAAAAATTGTAAACTGCAAACATGTAGTTTAGATAAAAGAAAACACAAACATACCAAGGAGGCCCCCTCTTGAAGATTTGATGAAGCCCCTTTTGAAATGTTATGTGATTGAATGCTCCCGTGAGAATTTTCATGAGAATACCTTTTCTCAGAAGACAAATTGCGCCAACCACACTCTTTGACTGGCCCTGTGATGCTTGAACAGTATTGTATTGAATAAGCAATAAACAACTTGATAAAACAAAGACTGCTCCTACAATTATAGTTTGACCAGTCATAAGATAAGTTTTTGGGGCTAAACCATGGTCCATGTATAAGCTTAAACAACAAATAGAGAAAAGAAACTGAAAAAAATCTAAGAATTGGCATTCCTCAGTTAAGTAAAAAGCATCACCCAAAATTTTCTTTATATACCTCTAAAACAACGTACAGAAGCTATAACAGCTACGGTCAAAGGTCGAAGAAATAATATTGATGTTCACAATGACAAAAATATGCCAAAGGTCACAACTTCTCTATTTGTAATATCTTACTGCAGATTTTACCCAGTGAACAATTTGTCTTCTTCCTTGTTGACCCACTCTTTATTTTCATGTAACAATTTCAAACAATAGGCCTATCTAATTCAGTATATGCATGTCAACTTGGACAATGTATCTGAATCCATGCATATTATAGAAAATATTACACCATTCTCCAAATTGCTACAAATACAAAAGTGAGACTGATGTGTCCAACATTCAAATCTGAGACACTCATTAAATACAAGTGTACAGGACAAGGCCTGAATCATTCCAACATCGAATACAAGTGTACACACTCAGGATGATCTAAATCTAGATTCTCAAGTGTACAGGACAAGGCCTGAATCATTCCAACATCTTTTAGTGTTTTTGAAACTTCTGTTGAGATATTTGAGCCTGAAGGTGAACATGCTGCAAGAACATCATTTATCAGATCTATTAATTCATTCATTTGGCTTTCTGGAGTGCACATGCTAAAATTTCTACTGAATCATTGGCTGATCCAAAAATGGAAGAACAAAAGCTACAGAGCGTGACTGCACCAGTGCTGCCTTCTCCAAAGAAGCAATATGTTTCAAATTTAGCTTCAAGGAAAGTCAATTCAATCAGCATACCTCCTATCAAGGCTTATGATGCACAAAAGGGTGAGGCTAAGCAATATGAATACAAGTCAAAGGGAATTAGGGTGAATAAATCTTGTGTGACCCCAACAAAGAAAAATAGTAGAGGCCTTAAGAAAGATCATGGGCAGTGTGGCTCAAAGAAGTTTATCCAAGGGCAATTAGCTAAGCAGTTGTCTGTTCACAAGCATGAGCAAGTATCCCCTATAAAATATGGCACTGAACCTTCATCCTAAAAGGTGACATGTTCATCAAAATTTAAGGTGAAGATAAACGATACTGCAACAATGAAATTGGATGGTGTGTCACTATCTACAGAGTTGCATTTAGAAAAAGAAAACAAGATTAGAAAAGTGTAAATCTTATATTAATTCATCACTTTCTATAATGATGGATACCTTCAGACCTCTCTTTTCTCTATGTCTTATCAAGTGTAGCATAATGATGTCTACCTTCAGACCTCTCTTTCCTCATGTCATTGTATCCAAGGCATCTAGAATGCATGAATCATAGAAGAAATTTATGGTGCAAGAAGACTCGCCCCCACTAATAATAATTTTGCAAGACAACAAGGAAGAGGTGCCCCCACTACTAATAATTCTATAGGAATACTAGGAAGAGGTAGACTAGGAAGGGGAAAGTTAAATACTCATTAGCAAGAAATTCATCCATTTGAGGCTCTGAGTGATTTTGCATCATCATCATCATCTGCATCACCTAGACTAGAAGATCCTCCCATCATAGAGAAAGTGACAAACGAGCTGATTATTCGTCAACTTGAGCACAATGATTTAGAATATGAATCTATACATAAACATGTCCAATGGACATAATACTCTTCTCCCATACAAGGATCAAGAGCTAGTGAAGACCCTCACGTTTGGAAAATTTCAAAAAACTGAGAAGAAACTATGGAATATAATGAGAAAGATATAGGGTCAAATTTAAAATTCGAGTTCTCCATTAGAAATATCAGAGGTGAAGAACCGGTGAAGAACATACCTCTTTCAATCTATTTCCACTCTCCATGGTTTGGATTCTTAGGACCTTGACACATTTTTGTTTGAATTTGATGTCTTATGTCGTAGTTATGATTTTCTTTTATGATGCACAGAAGTTGAATTTGCTTCTTGCCACATCGAAGAATGCAAGCAACAACACTGAGATGGCTCATGGGGCTTGGAGGTCAAACCATTCATACATGGAAAGAAATTAAACAAGATTTCCACCAAAAGTACCAAGATTATTGAAACTCTAAATACCTTTGGGAGGATAATTCATGATGTAACAACGAAAAAATGAATATCTAGAAGATTGTGTAGAAATATTTCAATATAATTTGCAAAGGTCTAGGCATAATAATTTGGATAAAGAAACTCAAAGAAAAATTATGATTAGAGGATTACAATATGAATATAGTGTTGAAGGTGAGTTGTCATTGATGTCAACAAGAGAGATCTATGTCAATAATATCAAGCAAAGTAGCATTATAGTTTTTAGAAGTAAACTGATGATGTGGTAGAAGAATCATTTGATGACAAAGATGTGGATGTTGAAAAGGAAGTGTACATGATTAGCAGTGCTAATGAAGATAATATGGCCACTATCAAAATTTGGTTTTTACAATCAACTGTGACAAGATCAGACCTTGCAATCAACTGTATTCTATATGGAAATAAGGAGTTCAATAACTTGAATATTTAGGTATTATTGTTAAGAAGCAATGATTGTCTAAATAATTTCAACATTAGAATATTGATTCATTACTGGAAGCGAATTAAATGACGACAGGAAACAAGATTTGGTACTACTGAAATCAAAGAGACATAACTACAAGAACTCAAAGTTTTTCTAATCGCATAGTGTGGACAAGACTCACTCTAACTACCAAAATATGCTACTCTAGTAACTTGCCAATGTTAAATATGCATGCTCCAACTACCAGAATTGCAAAGGTACGTTTGAACTATCAGAAGCATTGGATATGAGATATTGGCATTGACAAGTTTTGATTGTTCCACGTCAAGTAAAGATGACCCTACTCATCATGTGAAAAGGTTCTAGTGGTATCACCATGGTCAGTCCACATGATATTCTTCTTCAATGATCAGAGCATTGGTTATTTGGATTATAAGAATGATGTATGAGTATGTATATTCATTTGAGATAGGATGATAAAAGTTTGAACCGAAACAACATTGAAATCCCATTGTCAAAATAAGAAGAAGATTGATGTAATGGAAGCCGACATAATGAGATTGGTTTTGAGATTTCCAAGTAAAAGGACCAAGTCAATTGAGATTACAATTGATCTATAAATATGATCAATTGATTTGGATATTGGGCATGGATTTTGGGGACCAATTGCTCATTGATATAAAAGAAGGTGAGGAAGAGGAATATCATTAGACTTTGAAATGGTGTGATGTGCTTGGGTTTACACTTTGTGACATATTGCAGGTGTATTCAATGAAAGAGAGGGTGTGTGAGATCTGTTGCAATATTTGCTCATGAGATAAATGAAGGGTACAATCTAGAGTTTGGACTTACCCTCAGACCTGGAAAAAATATAGATTGATTCCATATTTGAGAACTATTAATAGGTCAAGATATTGTTAATGAATGATCATCTCTTGAGTTGGCATAAGAACAAGTGAAATGTGTACAAATCTTGTAAAGATCGCAATATAGATCTGGGGTAGATATAGCCGCATAGTAGACATGTTTTGAAGGCCCTATGAAGTTCATAGTACATGTATTATGAACATTAATGTAGACCTGTTCAATCCATGATTAATGTAGTCATCCAAATGATACTGTTCAATCACAAGTATGATTGAAAAATCATCTCTGCGAGTTCCTGCAAGAAAGAAATGGGTAATAAATATTTGTCAAGACATTTTCTTGGAGCTAATAATTGGTTTCCAAAAGAATCACAAATTCCAATCCATAAAATGACCCATAAAAGATTACCTGCTTTCCTGATGTGAGAGGAGGTTCACCCCACTGCATGGATTTGTTCTCAAGTTCTTCAAAGATGATACTATCTTCCTGTAAAATAACATACATAAAACATATTAAAATTTTAATTAGGAATCAGGATCCACAGTCATGAAAACTACATTCTACATGAATGATGAAAAACTCAGCTCAGCAAACGACTCGGAGAGGTTGGAGAGTAAGAGCATGACTCAGACTTGCCAACAACACACAAAATTTCATTCAAAAACTTTCCTGAGTTTTACCAAGTGAGGATATGAAAAACTTCTTGAGTTTATTCAGGAATCCAAGTTATACTCGCCACTTTTTCAGAAGTTGAGATAAATTGACTGAACCCGGTTTTGGCACCAAGTTGGGTACAACATGCTAGTCCAAGTTTTGCTAATATGTTCTACATATCTCATAATTATGTAGACATGATTTAGAAAACACTTAAAAATAACAACAGAAATATGAAATGGGTTGTAGTCACCTCAATTGATTATCCTAATTTTGAATCAAAGGATTCATAATGCTTTCGAACAAGCTCTGTTAATGTTCCATCCTACACAGTAAGCATAGAAAGAATATAAGGGGAAAGGAAAAAATTATCACGAAGATTATTATATAAGAAAAAGTCAAATCCTAAAAATACATTAGGCAAGAATATAGGTTTACCTGCAGTAGATGAGATGCTTTTCTCAATCCTCGTGCCAAAGTGTCCATCCCTAATGTATGAGCAATGAACAGATCTTCTACATCAACACTTTCCCTCCTTCTGTGTCAAAGAAATGGAAAACATAGATAAGTTTGATATCACTTTGTACTACATGTAGCATATTGGACAATAAAAATTAGCAAAAAACTTTAAATACTTTTCAAAGTGAATTTCTGTCGTACATCTAGAAATCATTGCTTATAGTATTCAGTTCCAAGGATCAAACCAGTACTAAATTTTTTACAAAACCTGTTTCCTGTTCTATCAACTCATGGCCTTAATATCACTTCAGAAGGCATCCAAACTTCTAAAATTCCACATAACTCTATTTTCTTAGACTATAATGAAAAAAACAAGAAAAACATAATTTAAAAAAAAACATCTATACCTATTACCCTTATGAAGTATCCAGTCTATTTTGCAAATTTAGTTTTTTATAAAGAGACAGTCATAAGACAACCCATATGTAAATTATAGGATAAAGATGATCCATTCAACAATGCATCACTGGAACCCCAAGATCCCAACTCTATAATGCACATATAGCTTCAATACAGAATACAGGTTTACCTGCATTTCTCAATCCTCGTGCCAAAGAGTCCATCCCTGATATATGAGCAATGATCAAATCTTCTACATCAACACTTTCCCTCTGTCTATGTCAAAGAAATGGAAAACATAGATAAGTTTGATATCACTTTGTACGACGTGTAGCATATTGGACAATACAACAGCATTATAAACCATCAACTAGAACCCAACACAACACTCTCGACCTTTTGTACAGTCTATGAAGGGGCGTATACTAGCTTTTTCCAGCTTTTTTGACTATCCTATGCAAGAACCTCTTATAGTTCATGTTTATTCTGTTTGCTCGAGAAAAATAATAAGCAACCAGAGCAGTTTTTTACTCAATTGACCCAACTTTTGACCTTATTAAAATAAGGAATGGGTCTTTAGGTAGCGATAAGTTGAGATCATGAGCACAGCCAATGACCATTAGCATAAGAAACGTCCAACTAAAGTAAAAAAAGTGTTATTGGAATATTAACACCTAGGGTGTAGCTTGAACTATGACATTCATAGGTCTAATCATAACAAGCCAGTATCAAACAAAACTCATCCATTCATGCCATCAAATGGGAGTTGTTCTTTAACTACAGTGGTGAACATCGGTTGGATGTCTTGAACATGTAAATCTTTTATGGCTGGCCACAATTAGGAATGTATAAGTTGATGACTTAGAACATGTTGCCTATGTGCATTCCTGTGATAAATAATTAGAATACATAGAGAATTTCCTCATTTCTTCAAATTTGGTGTAGTGGAAATTATTACTTCAGTGATTTTTTCAGATTGTTCGATCCACCTTGCTAAGTCTCTGACCAATGGAAACAAAAGAATGATACCTATGCTCAACCACTCCAATTATGATTGTCGCGATTCTTATGGATAGCAATGATAGGGAGTACTCGGGGTTCCAATAGAATATGTACAATAAAATTTCATATGTACCTACTCACCAAGATTGCATTGTTGCAGGAATATATGGTCATATTTCACAAACTTGGTCCAATATTGTTTGTATTTTGCAATTCCAATTTCAAGCAATGGTTTCATGTTTCCATTGTAATGTATCGGTGTTGCCTTTGCAATATCTGTCTGACTAACACTAGGATTATAACCAAGGCCTAGAACATGCCAAGAATTATCTAGTGCATAATTAAGGTTGTAAAAGGTGACCAGCCCAAGTGGCAGGCTGCCCAGTTTCCATAGCTGTCTGTCCTTGTTCTAAGATAAAAAGCATCACACAATAATCATTTTTAGACAAAACCAAATGCTAATGTCACTTCATTGCAGAAACCACAAATAAAGCACCAGGAAACCAAAAGCAAAATGTCAATGTATACTTACTAGGTTTTTCCATTTATGATAGATCCTTGTCATGTCCTACTTTTTCCATTCTTGCAAGTCAAATATATTCATGCCATATGGCCATGTACAGGAATTTGGGTCAAAGTCCCTCACAATAAGAGGATTTACGAAATTCAGATATTTATCAAGTCGATAGAAGGTCTCTCCAGATGTTTCCACTGCACCATTTACCTTACCATGCATGTCAATCCACCAAAGAGTAGTCAAATCCTTTTGCACTACAACATCATCATCTAAAAAAATGACCTTAATTTTAAAACTTTTGTAGCGAACAATACACTGCTCAAATTTCTCACTTTTTGGTTTCAACCAGAGTGTTGAATTCTGTAAGGTTGCAAAAAAAGCTAATAAATATTGGGTTTGTAATTACAAGGAAACGCTAGCTTCACAGATAGTTGCCATTGGGCCTTTGGAAAATGATCTGCCCTTCACTGACCACATGACAGGACGAAGCTCTGCTACCCAGATAGTATAAAGAGTAAAGAGATTTGCCCCTCAAACATTTTGTATCCCAATATATCCAGAGTTAAAATGATCTAGAATCACAAATAACATGACCTTATTAGAGATTAGAATATAGATACCCACTTGCAGATTTCCCATTTGAAAGGAATCCTTGTAACATTTGCATGAAGAACTTCTTGAACATCAACCTTGTTTAAAATTTCATTTGCGTATACTTTAATACATGGGTCATATCCACCGTAAAAGAACCTCATTTTTCTTCTTGAGACCTACAAGTACTTTTCAAGAAAATTATAAAGTAAAAGGAAAAGAGAATTATAAAGTAAGCTTTCTATACTTTTCAAGAAAACCAATACTTTTCAATAAAACCAAACAAACATAATTTTCATCTCTTTCAACTTAATGCTCCATTATTCACTGCGTTAAAGTTGGTCCTCGAGAATCATCAAATGCCATGTACAGTAATAACATGATAAGGTAATGTACAATAGATATCAACAGTAAATAATCATAACCAATATTTGAATCAAGAATATACTCATATTTTTCAGATTTGATCTTGTCACTGAAGGGACAAGTCAATATAGACAAATACCTTATTAGAGATCCAGAGAGGGTTAAAGCATAAGCATACGGACAACATACCGACCGAGACTTCTTAGTCAACAAGCACATTCATACCCAGTACAGTCAATCTGTCAACACAGTCATGTTAGGTAAGGATGCAGTCACATACTGTAGAGACACACAAGCATACTTTGCATAGTCATGCTTGAAAAAACACACTCCACCCATAAAGTGAAACTCAATGTCACACTAAGGAAGACCCCACAATCCACACAAGAAAAGAGGCTCATGGTCACCTCATGGTCACGCTAGGGAAGGGCCCACAGTCCACTCGAGAAAACAGATCATGGTCATGCTTGAGAAGGACACATAGTCCACCAAGAAATCATGTTGGGGAAGGACCCACATTCCACTCAAGAAAACAGATCACTGTCATGCTGGTGAAGCACCCACAGTCCACCAAGAAACAGTTCACTTTCACGCTGGAGAATGACCCAAATTCCACCCAATAAAACAGATCATAGTCATGCTGGAGAAGGACCTCTCAAGGTATCACTAAGGGACAGGTTTTTCAGCCTTGTTGAAGGACCCACAGTCCACCAAGAAAGTGCAAAGAAACAAATCATGGTCACGTTGGTGAAGGAGCCACATTCCACCAAGAAACAGACTCACAGTTACACTGTGGAATAACCCACAGTCCACCCAAGAAATAGGCCACGATCACGTTGGGGGAGGACCCAAAATCCAATAGATTCACGGTCACATGGGTTCAAAGTGACCACGTGGAAGGTGTAACAAGGAAAGCCCAGTCACGGGGATGGTGCAACAAGATATCACATGGAGCATCAACAAATATCGTGCAAATATCACATAGAGGGAGAGAGTTCAGTCATGCTCCTTAAGGTAAGGTATCCAAACATTAATAAACATCACCTATGGACAAAGTAAGATAAAGGATCATGAGGTGATCATGAGTCAACCGAGGTGGCCACAACAAAATAAACAACAAACCCAAAAGGTCAAGGTGAACATGCAACTCCTTTATAGGACCAACAAGACCAATAATATGTTCTCTCTCTCAAGGTACAGTGTTTTATATATTTTTTTCATCACTTTATAAGATTCATTGGTTATAGAAAGTAGAACCAATCATACCCACTCCATACCACAACAGGTGCACAACAATGAGTTTTATAACAAAAGATTTCCACACCATAGCCATGTTTCGAATCAACAACAATCACAATTTCCTAATGAGTTAATATGCACTCCACACAAACATGACGTAATTAAATAACATGATATTCCATTTAAGAAAACATTTAGAAAACACATTTCAAGAAATGCACATTAAGTAATATTCCATTTAAGTATTGAAGTAGCAAAAGAAAGTATATGAAAGCTCTAACATGGGCATGGGCACCAAAATTTGACAAACAAAAACTGGCTTCAAGAACGCATAGAGAAATATCTAACAATCGATAACTTCACATAGAGTTATCCCAACCATTCGGCATCCGAACCATTCACTGCACCTGAAGATAAGATAAATTAAAATGAGTATAAAATGAGTATGAAATTTATACAAATGGGTCAACAATAATACAAAAAATACTACTTCATAAATAAGTTATAAGATAGTAGTACAAAAGAAAAGATAAATTAGAATGGTTTGAAAACTTCACTCTATTTAAATTTTTAATGAAATCCTCAAAAATTTTGTGGCCGCTTTCTTCTAACTTGTATGTGTCTTTCTTGATATTGTATGATAGGTTTGTCGTTGCTATAACAGATTCAAGTTGTATGAATATATGATCTGTTGAATCATACTTGTACATGCATTGCCCCTTTATTATATTGTACCAACAACATTGAAGCTCAACACCTTCAGACCTATCCAAAAGATCAATGTCATTATGGTAATCAAACACCCTATTATCATCCTTCTTTCTTATTCTTTGAACTCTTCCAATGTACCAAGTCCTAGAAGAAAAGCTATGCTTTGTACTTTGAGATACACCTTTTCTTGTAGTATGTTCAGCTACAGCTATAGCCTTGCTCTCAAACAACACCGCACAATCTGATCCAATTCCAAAACCAATTGCAACACCCTTTTTGGGGGCCCTCTCATCTCTCTTGAAGTATACTCCATTCCTCACTTTAGTCAATCTATCTTTCAATAATTTTGGGTTTCCATTCAATTGACTAACCAAACAAGATTTGTACATGTCCTTTCCATTGAGCTCCACAACTGGTTTGGTAGTTATGATTACATTTTCATCAACGGAATCTAAAATTCCATCCAGCTTGTGCCTCCACTCACTTTCCATCGTTTGCAATTCACTATCATTGAGTACCATAAAAGATGAAGATTGGAATATGGATGTGGAATGACCCGGTGGAGAATTATCAACTATTTCATCCACATCTTCAAATGTTGGAACATTGTGATCCTCTATCCATGGTTTAAACCACCAAGAATATTCTGTGTGTCCTTTTGGTTGCATGCCAAGACCTTGTAAAATTCCCTGACTTCAAAAGATGTCTACAAGGGAATACAAGAAGAACCCAGTCATGGCTTATCTAGGGACGCACTTATGGACCTGCCAGGAAACTGATACAAGAGGAGATCAACGTCTGCCTCATACATCCAAAGGATGTGAAAAATCTAAATTATGTCGTACTCTTGAAAAAATAAACATAAAAGATGTCAAAGAGAGTAGGTCAAGCTCAAATTGAAAGAGCTTCATCAATCCATTCCCCACTATTTCACCTTCACATATTTCAGTGAATTGTAAGAGGCCAGATTCCATAGAGAGTGCCTCATTGGATAAGCCATCTACCTTCTTGTTGTATTCTCTGTAGACATGAGAAAAATCAAGGGAAAGAAAGGATGATTCGAGATTCCTAATATTTTGACACCATCCATATTCCTGATTCTTGAGAAGAGTTATCATTGTCACCAAAGCAACTACTTCCCTCACTTTGGGTTTAATCCAACACATGGAGGGCTTACCTAAGAGCAACTAAGTTGTAAATATAAATGTAATTTTGGAGAGACTTAGGTTTCTACATCAACTATGAATGATTTCTTGCTGTAAATCAAGTTGATATTAAATAAATGTTTTTAGAAAGATGTAGAGTGCACCAAGCTCTCATCACTCTTGCCCAAGCTCTCTCTGTTAGTAGAGTGCACCTTAGTCATCTTCAAAAAAAGGGAGGATCACTTATCATCAAGAAGAGAAAAAGCGAAAAAGTGAAAAGGAGAAAGTCTAATCCCTCAATGCATCACGATGAGAAAAAGCGTTCCACTTAATGAAGTATCTATGATGGAAATTGAGGCTGATTTAGGAGGAGCATTCCATTGTTTCGGCATATTTTAAGGAAATATGGTTTCTTGGTACATGGATCAAATACTATCTTGCACATGTATCCATACTGAATCAACCATTTAAGGATTCAGTTGGATTAACCCCTTGATTTGAGGAATGTCCTAGCTTTAGGGAAAGCATCTAAAGTCAGCTCATGTTCCAAATCTTGGGGAAGTTACTATTTGAAGAGTTTTGAGGAGGCTTTGCCATTATAGAGAGACACCTTCCATGAATTTTATTAACATGAATGGAGAATGCCCTAATCTCATTGAAGACAATTGGAATTCAAAGGAGGGAGGGATGCCCATCTTTTAGAGGTCCTTAATTGTCATGTACACCTAAATGTGTAGATCTAGTAAATAATCATCCCTAGTTTTGTTGCATTCCCTCATGATATTATAGTAAATAATGGTATTCATGATTTTCTCTTTGAAGTTGTATTCAGAAAGGATGGTATGATGAAACATCAAAAGGAATCACAAAAAATCTCAGCATAGGGAATTCCATTCCATGCAAATTTCCTGTCAATTTGGGAGTTCCACACGAATTCCATTCCATGCAAATGGGAATTTCCAAATTGCAACAACAACAGAGATTTTCTAGAAGTTAGTTTGTGCTTGTTTGAATACTTTGGCTGTCAAAATATAAGAAAAGCAACAGATGGAAGATTAAATGTTGGAAAGGATGCTACTAGCATTGAATTCTTCTCTGTGCCTACTAGCACATATATTAATTATTGAATATCATCCATCTCAGTGTTAAATACCTCTTATGTCATGTCTTTCTTTAATGCTGACGTGTTTGTGGCATACAGACTATGCATTTGACAAATGCAATGCAATCAGAATCTTGCAGTATTTAGTTTCATATCCCATTGAAACACCCATTTAAGAGTTGATCAGATTGATTAAGTTTAATATCCAAGAGCATACCCAGATGTACTTTATTCACCTAGGGTCTACACTGCAATGATTTAAGGAGGGAAATTATTTTCTTTAAACCTAAGACCATTGATGAGATTAATTAAGGGCGGGTGGTTTTTTACTGTGCGGACAGGGTTGGCATAAACAGGGTAGCATTTATTAATCTCCCAATAGCCCTTCTTCTCTTCTCCCAGCCGCCAGCAGTGAGTTCCTTCCTCCTAACCTGAACTTCTCTTCTACTTGCTTCCAACCTATGAAAAAAACACCAACACAATGTTCTACTCCCTACTTGTTTATGGCTGGGACAGTATACAGAGTGAACTACATTATTTTTAAGTCTTTTGTCATTCGTTTAAGCTCTTCAATTGAATTTTGTATTTCTAGATTGCAGAAAACATAGGCACATAGCTAAAAGTTACCATAAGTTTAAAAATTTGTCCAAGGAACAATTTAATAGACAATGGGATTGAGAAGCTACTAGTTTTCACCAGAAACTCTTCCAAAATAGTTTGCAATCTTCTTTTACATGAAACTGCAGGCATCCTAAAGCTACATATTTATGAACAAGGTTCAAGCAATGTCAAATATGATTATTTGGCCAGTTGTGAAATCAAGGTTAGATTTTTATTTGAAGTAAAGCCCACAATCCTTGAGATATGCTTATTCAAAAAGTGTGTAGCATTGAAATTACTCGTTTAAATTGATTTTTGCATAATTATTTTTTCCTAGTTCTTTTCTGTTGAAATCCATGCTAGACAGGAGCGGTCTCAACTTGTGCTTGATTGATGATTGAGATTTCAAACAGTTTACCAAATACACTTTGACGTCTCTTTTATATACAGATGAAATATGTAGATGATGAATCCACTACATTTTGGGCAATAGGAATGAATTCAAGTGTGTTGGCTGCACATGCTGAATGTTGTGGAAAGGATGTTTTGATGCCTGTCCCCTTTGAGGGCAGAGATTGGGCAGAGGTGCTCTTCTTTACTTCACTAGAACAAACTTGTCATACTTTATTTTACCTTTTTATCATCTTATATCACAAATTTATTTAAATCAAGTATTCTTAAAAAAAGGATATAATTTCTAGAGGCAAACTATGTTTAATTTTCATATGCTTAGCTAAGACATCAGTACTTCATTTCATTTTCATAACAAAAGCATATAAACAGGATCACTGAAAGATAGACAAGCACAACCATACAAAAGGAACACAAAGATTTATCCTGGGAAAACCCTAAAGGGAAAAACCCAGCAAAAGCTTCCTCAATATAGATGCCCCAAAAAGATAAAAGATAAAAGATAAAACTAGCAAGGAGATCAAAGCCTGATCCTCCTCCTTCTCCAGCTACTTCTCTTCTCCACTAATGCGCTACACAAGTGAGAGTGTGTGTTCCAAATGAGGAGCACCACACCTCTATTTATATTCATCCGTTCACTTTAATTAACTCATTCGACATGTAGGCTCGAGTTAATCATGTAGGCTCGAGTTACACATGTAGGCTCAAGTAACCACACTTGTGTGCTAATGACCCACCTTTACAATTATAGGGGACTACCTCATGACTCTTATTAGTTCTTCCGATTAGAAGCATCGGGGTACAAAGTAATACAAGTGGTTCTCCCGGTAGGACCATCGGGGACCACAAAAGATACATATAGAATATTCTTCGAAGTTACAATATTTCAACACTCCCCCTTAACGAGAAGGGTATTCTACAACAACATCAACAACAACAATAGTAGGAGAGAGATAGAGGACATCATCAACATCATCAGGGTGATACATCTATAAATCATTGGAAGCTTTTCAACATCATGTAGCCTTCATCTTCAATCTTTAGTCTTCAGCATCATCAGTACTTTGACCAATTCGATCAGCAACATCTTGACTCTTCAATCAGCAGCAACATCTTTAGCACCTTGACCTTTCGATCAGCAACATCTTTAGCACTTTGACCTTTCAATTAGCAACATCATCTTCAACACTTTGACCTTTATATCAAAAACATCTTCTTCAGCACTTTGGCCTTTCGATCAGCAACAACATCATCATATTCTGATCTTTCGATCAGTACGTCATCATCATCATACTTTGATAATACGGCATCATCATCATCATGATCTCATCATCATCACATTCTGATCTTTCGATCAGAAACATCATCATCATCATCATCGCATTCTGATCTTTCGATCAGAAAACATCATCATCATCAGCAACATCATAATCATAATCAACTTCTGATCTTTCGATCAGAAAACATCATCATCGTCATATTCTGATCTTTCGATAAGAGAACATCATCATTAGCAACTTCTGATCTTTCTATCAGAGAAACATCATCATCATCATATTCTGATCTTTCGATCAGAGAACATCATCATCGTCAGCAACAACATCATCATCATATTCTAATCTTTCAATCAGAGAACATCATCATCATTAGCAACTTTTGATCTTTCGATCAGAGAAACATCATCATCATCATATTCTGATCTTTCGATCAGAGAACATCATCATCATTAGTAACATCTGATCTTTCGATCAGAAACATCATCATCATCATAAAAACATCAACATCATTAAAACATCAACATGATCCTTCCTTTCGGAATTACGGGATTTAGGTCTTTATGGAGTTACCAATGATCCTTCCTTTCGGAATTACAGGATTTAGGTGTTTATGGAGTTACTAACGATCCTTCCTTTCGGAATTAAGGGATTTAGGTCTTTACGGAGTTACTAACGATCCTTCCTTTCGGAATTACGGGATCAACACATTTGTGGAACTCAGACAATCCTTCCTATTGGAATTACGGGATCAACACATCTGTGGAACTTAGACAATCCTTCCTATTGGAATTACGGGATCAATTCAATGATCCTTCCCTTCAGAATTATAGGATTTAGGTCTTTACGGAGTTACCAACGATCCTTCCTTTCGGAATTACGGGATCAACACAGATGTGGAACTCAGACAATCCTTCCTATTGGAATTATGGGATCAACACATCTGTGGAACTCAAACAATCATTCCTATTGGAATTACGGTATCAATTCAATGATCCTTCCTTTCGTAATTACGGGATTTAGGTCTTTACGGAGTTACTAACGATCCTTCATTTTGGAATTATGGGATCAACATAGATGTGGAACTCAGACAATCCTTCCTCTAGGAATTACGGGATCAACACACGTTCTCGAGTACTGAAGTCACCGGATCCGTTCTGAACCGAAGTTCAAGGATGATACAATCCTACCACATTCACGGGGACAGAGATCTCCGGATACATTTTGAACCGAGGTTCAGGGATGATGCAATCCACCACTTTCACGGGGGCCGAGACCTCTGAATACATTTTGAACCGAGGTTTAGGGATGATGCAATCCTACCACATTCACGGGGGCCGAGACCTTTGGCTACATTTTGAACCGAAGTTCAGGGATGATGCAATCCCAGCACATTCATGGGGGCCGAGACCTTCGGATACATTTTGAACCAAAGTTCAGGGATGATGCAATCCCACCACATTCACGAAGACTGAAGTCACTAGATCTATTTTGGACAGATGTCCCAGGTTGATACAATCCCTCTTCATTCTCGAGGACCGAGGTCACCGGATCACTTTTGGACAGATGTCCCGGGATGATACAATCCCTCTTCATTCTCGAGGACCGAGGTCTCTAGATCACTTTATGGCAAGTGCCCAGGGATGATACAATCCCACTGCAACATCACTACTCCCCCTTTCGAGGAAGGTCTTTTCGAACAACACTAAGCTTGTCTCGAAAGTGTTCAAACTTTACTCGAGACAGAGGCTTCATCAGTACATCATCATTCAAACCATCATCATCTACATCTTCAGTATGTGAATAATGAACTATCACCATATGTATCTCCAGTATGTGAATACTGAAATCATCATCATCTATATCTTCAGTATAGAAATATTGAAAGCATCATCATCTCTATATTCGGTATAGAAATATGGAATCATCATCATCTGCATCTACAGTATGTAAATACTGAAACATCATCTATATATTTATTATGGGAATACTGAAACATAATCATCTACATCTTATCTCGTATGTAGAAATACCAAATTTTTATGTGTTACAATCGGAACACAGGGTTCTCTGTCATCACAAATCTGGTTATCACATAGAATCATTGTAGTATCCATCTTTAGGTCAAAGAGACCTAATATCAGCTTCTGAAGCCATATGACTTCACAACTTAGCAGAGCAATCTGCTATGTATTTTGCTTCAGCCGTGATATGAGAAACACTGGACTGTTTCCTGCTAAACCATGAACTCATAGCAGACCCCAAACAAAAGCATCTACCTAATGTGCTTTTCCTATCTGAGATACTTCCAGCCCAATCTGCATCTGTGTAGCTATACAATCTATACTCATGGCTACCATCATAGTATAGACCAAATTCTATAGTCCCTTTCAGATATCTCATCACATGTTTTGTGGTTACTAGGTGAACCCATCTTTGTTGAACAAGATATTGACTTAAGGTGTTCATAGCAAAACAAATGCCTGGTCTGGAATTTATTAAGTACATTAATGACCCAATGATCTATCTGTAATGAGTCACATCCACTAACTCTGATGAGTCATCATCTAACAGCTTCAGGTTGGAGTCCATGGGTGTGGCCATGACTTTGCATTCCAACATATCAAATCTTTTCAAACTTTGTACTGCATACTTTTCCTGATTGAGAAAGATTCCTTCATATTTCCGGACCTAGGAAATAAAGTATTAGACCAAGGTCTAAATTCTTCAGCGGACTTCTTCTTGCATTCTACAATTTGTTTCTCATTCCCTGTCAAAAATAGGTCATATAATAACAGGATGACAAGTTCATCTTCTACAACCTTGAGATAAAGGTTAGGATCGACTTTACTCTTGGAAAATCCCATGCTCATCAGGAAACTATCTATTCTTCCATACCAAGCTCTGGGAGCTTGCTTCAGGCCATAGAGGGCCTTCTTCAACTTGCATACGTGAGTCCATCTGTCTTCAACCTCAAATCCTTGTGACTATTCGATGTAGAAATCTTCCTCAATCGTACCATTAAGGAAGGCTTGTCTTTACTTCATCATGGAAGAAACTACCATGATAGTTCTGAAGAAGGTATACCTTGCTTCTTGGAGAAGTGTCTCTTCAGAATTAATTCCCTCTTTCTGAGAGAAGCCACAAGTCTTTCCTTAATTCTATCAGTAGCATATTTTATCTTACTGATCCATTTGGAAGATACCACATTATTGCTTTCTAGTTTGAGTATTATATCCCAAACATCATTCTAGTATCTTGTCAGGTCATCAACATATCCTAGTCTTTTGCATTCAATCTTGACGGTTGGAACCCACTTTACTCTTGATAAAGTCTCAATCCATCAAGGAAGCTGTCCATCATGTCGTACCATGTTGAACTCAGATATATTCTGTAGTCACTCCCCCTGAAGTGGAGTATCATCTTCCCTCTTCATTCTGTATAGGTGGTTCTATGCTTGACATATACTTTTCGATAGAATATGTCATGTCATAGTCTATTCTTTCAAAGGAAAATCACTAACTTTGTTTTGTACACTTGTTCTTGTAGATCCATATGGAAGATACTACGTACTTCCCTTTATGTCTCGAAATCATATCGTATACATCATTCCCCATGATCAACTATTATTCTTTGATCATAGCTTCTTTCATAGCATTCTTTTCTTCATCTTGAGTTATCTCTCATACCCATGGTGGTCTTCATCCTTTGAGGTGGATCTACCGCTCTCTAAAGCTCTTTCTTTCGTCATGGTGTCTCTGACCATGGGAGCTTCAGATTCATGTTTATTGAATTGTCATAACTTGTTCTTCGTAACAAGTCTCGTCCTTCTTTTCTTGTAGGAGGTTGTATAGGACCTTTCCTACAATTCAAATGCACCAGTTGCATGGTTAGAACTATTTCATAAAACATATGCATAACGACAAATTATTATGCAACTATTTAACCAATACAACATTCATCCATATTTCACAGAAACTTTCTAGATGCCTTCCATCTCTACCATGACATCATTGAGATTGTGCACTAATCCAATATGTCAGCAAAGAGGTTTGATAAGTAGCACTGGAGAGTTGTATAGCGCCATGAGCTACTTACCCATCACATGCATATTAGTAGTATTAATGTAAACAATCTATCATGCATAACACATCAGCTGAATACAATCAAATGCATAACAAAACAATATCATGAAATGGCAATTGAATACTTATCTTTTATTTGTTTCGTGGGTAGATTCCATCTTGATCATTCTGCTTTATCATCTTCTTCATTCATGAAATCATCATTTCTTATCCAAATGATAAGATGAATAAGAGGTTCTTCAAGAATTGAGTTTTTCATATTCCTCATCGCTTGAGGGATCTTCTTTGAATGGTGAGAGCTTGATATTCAATTGCTCCCATCTTCTTCTTCTCTTCTTATTAGTCGAGCCGAAAGTAATCACTTACTTCTGGCATACATTCTTCACATGAATGAATCCCATGATCCCGGGAGGCCATTCAAGGTGGCTATCACCACTTCTGCATACTTCTTCTTCTACCGCTTCAAGTTGTTCTACATTCTAGATTTTCACATTCTTCAATTGTTTTCTCAAAGCCATCTTCTGATTTAAGTTCTTATCTTCAAATAGCTTGATTAAGGAATCAAACATCTTTGGTGTCTTTAGGGAAGACACTTGTGGTATAAGTTGATCCGTGATTGAATCAACAATGATATTCTTGGCCTTGATCAAGTTCTTCTTGTGTAAGTCTTTGAGGCTCATCTCCCTCTAGAACTGGAACCTCTCTACTCATATAGGTGTCCAATTCATTTTCTTCAAAGAGATCAAATACTTCCATGCTTGGAAGTTTTCAACTTCACCAAGCTTATCATCAAGCTGATGTGATAGATCATTTTGAAATGAGAACCTCAAATTCAAATAGCAAAATATTAGATCTTACCGATTTGAGGTGTCCGTCCTGCTTCCAGAGCTGGCTGATCTAGGGTTTGCTAGAGAAACCCTAATTTTCAAAACTTGGAATATTTCAGATCTGATTGGATAGAAATATAGATCTCTTCAAATGGAGATGTCCAATGTACTCCTTTTCTGAAAACAATGGAGGGAAGCTCCCAGAACAGGAAGACCTAGTTTTCCAATTTCTTCTGCATAAATTCCTGTTACTGTTTCTGTGATATCTCCAAAATTATTGCTCCTCTGTGTATGAAATTTTGTACTGATACCATGTTTAATTTTCATATGCTTAGCGAAGACATCAGTACTTCATTTAATTTTCATAACAAAAGCATATAAACAGGATCAGTGAAAGATAGATAAGCACAACCATACAAAAGGAACACAAATATTTATCCTGGGAAAACCCTAAAGGGAAAAACCTAGCAAAATCTTCGTCAATATAGATGCCCCAAAAAGATAAAAGATAAAAGATAAAACTAGCAAGGAGATCAAAGCTTGATCCTCCTCCTTCTCCAGCTACTTCTCTTCTCCACTAATGCGCTACACAAGTGAGAGTATGTGTTCCAAATGAGGAGCACCACACCTCTATTTATATTCATCCGTTCACTTTAATTAACTCATCCGACATGTAGGCTCGAGTTACACATGTAGGCTCAAGTAACCACACTGGGGTGCTAATGACCCACCTTTACAATTATAGGGGACTACCTCATGACTCTTATTAGTTCTTCTGATTAGAAGCATCGGGGTACAAAGTAATACAAGTGGTTCTCCCGGTAGGACCATCGGGGACCACAAAAGATACATATAGAATATTCTTCGAAGTTACAATATTTCAACAAACTATAGTCTCCATGATTGATAGCTCTCTCCCACAGCTTGTAAAGGTAGAAGAATGGCATGTTGGCTCACAAAGATGTCAAGAGTGCAATTTATATGCTACATAGTTGCTTACAAGTAATTTCTTCTTTAGTCATTTTCTGCATTTCTTTTTGTAAATATTTTTCTGAGAATATAGGATGTATTTTTCAAAAAAATAAGGTAGGGAATGTTAATTTGCATTTGCAGCTTGTTCCATTACATTCATAGGCAGAACATGGAACACGCCAAGGTGTTGATGATAGAGTTAGTAAACTAAATCTAGATGGTTGTCAATGATTACACTTTACCACAGTGATAAAGACTGAACCTCATGAAGGAATCCAAATGTATTTGCAGCAAGAGTTGAAGATGAAAGTCTAATTTAGGCAAGGTCAAAGGCACTGGGTGTAATTCTGATCTCTACTCTTGTATTCTCGGTTAACTTTAGGATTTAATATCAAAGGTCAATCTCAGAGACATCCTAAAGTTACAACCTTATTAAACCATCTCAAAATAAGGTATCTTCAAAATACCTCTTTGGGAACAAGATTAAATCTTGATGATGATACAATGATGACATTGATACATACTATGATGATGATGCATATATGATGCATACTGTGATGATAATGATGCATACATGATGCATACTATGATGAACAACATCGAATTGAGAATACCTTTGATAATATTGAAGCATTTAGCAGACCTATGATGACTGTAGACCTTGGTGTAGAATGATATGACAAAGATAGTAGATTGGATTGATATGACAAGCAGAGTGACAGGTTGAAAAACATTGGTTTATGTTAGTAACAACTTGAAAGTGATATGACGGTGACTTGACATGATCAGTGAGGAGTAGAGCAATTGACAAACATAATTTGTTGAATTGGCAGTGACTACAGTGGTGATAAAGGCATGAGATGTTTACACATTGATATGGGCATGATACAAGTGAAGTTGTTGTGTTTGAGAAGACTTATAGTGACTAAAATTTTTGGCTTAATACCAGAAGCACACTCAATATACCCTTGATGACTGCCATATCTTTGCACACCTATGCAGATATTGGTGATTGACTCGAAAGTTGTCATACCTATTGATGGTAATCCTTGAGCAACTGAGCAGATGAGGATGAGCATCAGTTAATTGAGTTGGGATAGATGACAGATGGGATTCATATTGACATCAGACTTGTAAACCAAGTCTTACAACCTTGGGGATTGGATTCCTCAACAATTCTCAGTTGGACTTGAGAAGACCAAGCTAGACCATATATAAGGTTCACTCAATATTTTTAAGACATCCAACCCTGTTAATTTCCCAACGGTTTTGGTGGTCCTTCTTTGAAAATCATTGTAATAAATCTGGATGGCTAATAACAACTTTAATAATTCAATAGCTTGCGAGGTATTATTGGGTGGCACTAAGCTTTTAGATAACCAAGGCAAAGGATTTAACTCCTCCCACTTCAGGGTGGAGGTTTGGAGGGTTTTGAACTATGCTATTTTTCCTTTGTATGAAGAGATCTAGAATTTGGGTCCTGTAGCACCAACCACATAATCGTTGGTTATGGGAGGTTTCTTGTTATGTAAAAAAACTGGTTACATTCCTATTTTCCAACGCATGTCAATGAAATCCTTTCTCCACTAGTAGATGGCAATAGTTAAAAATAGAGCTTATCATAATTCCGAGTTTGTTCTATTTAAAAGGTAGTTAGGTTTAAGTTTTGTTTTGATCACATTGTTGTTTCTGGCATTCCATATTCAATCCAAGCTGGTGTAGCCTGTCAAAATGCCTTCAGTATAGCGTGAGTATAGCCCGGCATAATGATAGGCAAGATTTGTCAGTTACCCTCTATTTATATGTATATTTGGATCCATCCAAGCCAAAAGTAATTAAATTTTTTTTTCTAGCAAAAGAAAATGTAATTTTGTTATCAACTATTTAGAACTGCAAACATATAGTCAAACCTAACTAGTGTAAATCTAGTGCCTAGAGAATGGCAATATACTGATGGTTCCAGAAGCCTTCACAGTCGTAACACATCAAATTCTCAGCACTCTTTACTTGGATCTTCAACTTTTCATTCATCAACTGGCAGAAAGCTTAAAATAACCGTAGTAGAAGGCATCAACCTTGCTGGAAAAGACAGATCTTGAAAGAGTGATCCTTACGTTAAGCTTCAGTATGGGAAGGTCAGGTTCCCAAATTTCTGAGTTAGATATTTTTTCGTTTTCTAGAATTAGACTGATCTACATATTGGTGGATATCTACAATGTTTCCTGTAGCTGTACTTTGCAGTTGGTTAGCATTAATTTTTTTTTAATATAATCATAGAACATTCGTAGAACAAGATCAATTTCATGAGGTATCAGCCCCATATGGGACGAAGAATTTGATTTTAACGAGATTGAATGTGACCAGTATTTGAAATTAAAATGCTACAATGTAGACTTTCTTGGGGATGAGAGTATGGGAAGCGGCCGTGTGAATTTGGAAGGACTGGAAGAAGGAGAAACCAAGGATGTTTGGATCCCCCTTGAAAAAGTTACGACAGGTGAAGTAAGACTCAAAATTGAGAAGAAAAAGCAAGAGCAAGACACTGAGGTGAGTAGAATATGCAATAAAAACCCCATCAATATGTAATTCCATGTCTAGAACCACCGTTGTATTGCCATCAAATTTATTAGCAAATGACATTGTGACCTATCTGTTAAAAACAGAGAAACTTTCTGATAAATTCCAATAACCACCTGGCTTGCTGATATGTACCCAGTTGAGTAATCACTCAACTATGTGGAACAAATCCCCCAACAAACAAAAGAATTAAAAGGCATTTTTCATCAGAGGATTAAACAAAGTATAGCTTACCTCCAAGAATGCTATGCAGTGGCTCTCCAACATGCCTCCTCCAACACTGCTATGCACCAGAGAAACCCACCACAAACCCAGGACCAGAAAATGGTGAAAAAACGCCCTCGTTATCCAGAAAACAGGATGGTGAAAACCTAAGGACCAACACTGCTACGCACCAGAAAAAATGCCCTCGTTTTCTAGAAAACACGATGGAGAAAACCCAAGGAACAACATTTCTACGATTTGAAAAAAAACCCTCGTTATCCAGCCAGAAAACACGATGGAGAAAACCCAAGGACCAACACTGCTACGATTTGAAAAAACCACAAAAAAACGCCCTCGTTATCTAGAAAACTGGATGGAGAAAACCCAAAAAAACGATGGAGAAAACCACATGAAAACCCTCTGCAGCATACGCAAGGTGCATGCAGGCTTATGGTGGAGCATTGGTGGTGAAGGGCGCGGGCAGAAATTTGGAATAAAATAACCCCAAACATATTGGATATTTATATAGTTAAAAAAAACCCTTTTTACCCCTAATATACCACCAATATATTAACTTTTAATTTTTAATTTTTAACCACCCCAATATGAACGAACGTGATATCATATTGGTCCCTAGGTGACGCCCCCGTGATCCAAATGAATTGCAATCAACGCCAATTAAACCCTTAGACGTCTTTGGCTTAAATGACAATAAAATCCAGCCTAGATCCAAATCCTAGGCTCTATCAAGTGCCGAAAGGGATCAAATACCCCGAGGTGCAAACCTCTTCTCAAGTATTGCAGGCAAGGAGCTATTCGAGGAGAGGTTTGCACCTAGGGATATTTGATCCCTCTCTGCCCTTGATATTACATGTGCCGAGGGAATATATTCATGTAAGCTTACTATCTTTAGTTTATGTAGTGAAATAATGCATGTTAAATACCTCACACAATTAGCAATCACAATCTTTGAAGTAGATAACATGATAATCATTTAAAATAATAAGCTATTGTCATTAGAGGGATCAAATCCACTCAGGGATTAGGGCGATTGGCTTACCAATCATTCTCAAGAGTGAAATGTGCAATTAATTTTTTTCAATGTATGTGTAGGAATTAGAGGGATCAAATCCACTCAGAAATTAGAGGGATTCGCCTACCAATCATTCTCAAGAGTGAAATGTGCAATTAATTTTTTTAGGAGTAGTTTATTTTGTATTTTCTTTATTTTTAATTGAAATTTTGTGAAAAAAAATTAACAAACCTCCTTGAGTGCAATTTACCATGGGTTGTTTAGGAGGCCTTGCACATGGTTTTTTTTTTTTAGAGGAAAAAATACCAGTCTTTGTTATTCAATATGAATCAAAAGACATCTTATACAAATAGGCCACACATTCCTGGCACAAAAGGAATATAGAAGCCCCATCAATGCAAAGACAAAAATAGATCTAAGCATACATACAAACAGTCCAAATAGAAAGAGCCCAAAGTCTGACATTGCAGATTTTTCTCATCATCCCTGATAAACAGGTCAGAATATGCTGGAAGAGATCGAGAGTGATAAAAAAATAGACAAGTCCTGAGCAAAACATGCCGGCTGATAGTCACAGCAAAGCAGACAAAAATAAAAAAAACATATCCATCACTATGTTCCAAAGGAGAAGAGAATATAGCTCTGCACATGCTAGAAAAGCATAAATAGACCATGATCAATAACCATGCCATCCAGAGATTCAGAAAAGAGTCCAAAACCCATATCCATCTTCAAATCCTGTTTGGAGAGACCATCAGCCCGCGAGTTATGCTCATGATATATATGTTTTAAGATCACATGCGGGGCAGATAGCAGCATAGCACGAATATCATCACACCAATGATTCAGAGAAGGAACATTTAGTGTTGCGAGTCTGTTAAGCCAAGAGATAATAACAAGTGAGTCTCAAAATATTGAGTGCATGGGTAAACCCATCAACTTACTCACTCTCAAAATAGTCCAAAGTGCTAGTAATTCAGCTCTGGTGTTTGAGCTGCTTCCACAACCCAAGGAGAAACTAATGTAATAGTCAGCATGGAGATTGATCATAAAGCCCGCACCACCAATGTTTCCTGTAGCGGCCCCATAAAAAAATCCACAAGGGTAATTCATCATGGGACTTGGACCAATATTTTTGATTTTATGTTTTCTTTGTGGTACTAGATACAAGAACAAAAGATTGTCAATCTGGGAGATGAGTGCATGAACAGTGGGAACTATATTATCAAATTGCATTTGTTTTTGAGAATCCATATACACCAGAAGATGAAAATCGGTAGATATCTGAAGAGTGTTGAGGATGAGATATGGCTGAACCAGTATTCCAGAAAGGAGGAGATAGATACAAAATGAGGTAAGGAGAACCCAAATCGAGTAGCAAAGTAGGTAAGGATATCAATGGTGAAAGGACAATCCAAAAAGAGGTGCTATATATTCTCTTCACCCAGACAGCAGAGGACACATCTACTAGGGCCCTGCAAACCCCTCTGCTGTAATTGATCCCAGGTCAGAATCTGTCCCCTGCCTAAAAGCCATATGAAACAGCCAATTTTCAGAGGGATATTAAATTTCCAGATCATGTCAAGAACGGAGGCCTGTTCCTCAGAAAAAAAACGAGGAGACAATACAATCTTAGCCCATAGCAGCAGTAACTGGACCCACATAATAATTATGTGTCCATAAAAGAGTATCAAAGTTATCAGATAGGCAAATCCTTCCAAATTCCAACCCTCTAATGTAGTTGTCCCATAAAATTTTCCATTCACCTTGAAGATCTAGATCATCTGCTGAGAACCAGTAGTTCTGAGCATGTAGTGTTTGATTCCGCGCCTGTTCCAAAGAACATATACCATAATCTGCCAAATAATCCCGCAAATCAAGTGGGAGGAGAAAGGATGATCCTAAACCAACGATGGAATCCAAACTCAATCGTATAGAGGACCCATTACCAACTTTCCAGATTAACCCTTTACCAAGCCAAGGTATAGCAAGGAGAAATCCTTTCCATATAACAGAAACTCTTCGAAGAGAAAACGATTTTTTACGAAGCCAACAATGCAATGATAATCTTTTCAGATATTTAATAGACAGAAGCTGATACCATAATCCTTTGCCATTGATGTCCATCCAGAAGCTTTTAAATCTCAAGGAGAGACTGGACCAAGTTAGATGCATAATGCCCCATCCACCCAGGGTAGTCGGGCGTGCTAAAATGTGCCAGTCCACAAGATGGAACTTCTTATTCTTGGAAGAAGAACCCCACAGAAAAGAGAAGATCATGCATCTGAGCTTGTCAAGAATGGATTGAGGGATCGGGAAAAAAACCATCCAGTAGACGGGAAGACTGGATAGTACAGATTTGATAAGTACAAGCCGACCACCAAGTGATAAGATCTGGTTGGTCCAATGAAGGATTCATTTTTTGAATTTTGAAAGAATCCAGTGCCAGTCTCTAACCAAGTATCCCAATGGCTTAAAAAAGTATCCCAAGTACTTAAACCCATCATTTAAATGCTCAAATATATAGGGTAGGAGACCAGTGATCCTGCGCAGAAGATCAGCATCCAAATCGCTATGGAGAAAGCACGATTTGTCCAAGTTAATCCTCATACCAGATGCCTCACAAAATGTTTCCAATATGACTTTAAAGGCCATCCACTCCTCAAAGGAGCCCACTTCGAACATAATTACATCATCTACAAAGAGTAAATGGGTGAGGGATATCTGAGGCGAGATCTTGATCCCTCTAACTCTGCCATTTACTTTAGCATCTTTAATCAATAAACTGAGTCCTTCAATAACAAGAATGAGCAACAGAGGGGACAAGGGGCATCCCTGCCTAATGCCATGAGAAGTAGTGAAAAAGGGAAAGGGAGAGCCATTAACAAGGACAACAAAATTTGCAGACGTAATACAGCCCATGATCCAATTCACACCAACAAGTGGAACCCCAATTTGAAGAAGAATAAGTTTGATGAAAGTCCAATTGACCCTATCAAATGCCTTTGTTAGATCTAATTTAAGAATAAGGGCACACATGTTTTTGGTTTTGATAGTGTGGAGGACTTCCCGCGTAATGGCCAAGGGATCAATGATTTGACGATTCTTCCAAAAACCAAATTGCTGAGGAGAGATGGATTTGTCTAAAAAAGGTTTAAACCTTAAAGCCGCAACCTTAGAAATCAACTTATAGGCTAGATTGCAGAGAGAAATGGGGTGGAAGTCAGCAAAGGAGACGGGCAGTTCTTTTTTGGGGATAAGAGCAATAAAGGTAGAGTTCAGGGAGGGAACCACTCGACCATCCTTCCTGGATGTCTCAACCATTTTAACAAGATCAGGCCCCAACAAATCGAAGAAAGACAAATAGAATTCAACAGGCCAACCATTTGGAGCTGGAGACTTGTCTTTTTTGAAAGTTTTAAGTGCAGCCTCCACCTCCGATATAGTAACTTGACCAGTGAAAGAATCCCTCTCCTCAGGATTGATGAAATAGGGGAAAATATGAATCACCTTGAGTTGGGTTGAAATGTTTGTTATGTGATCATCAGCAAAAATGTGCTTAAAGTATTGAGTTCCCAGAGTCTTGAGACCCTGATCATCGAAAACCAAGTTTCCAGCCTCATCTTGTAAACTCCAAATGGCATTATGGTTTTTTCGAGCAGATGCCATAGCATGAAAGTATTTGGTATTAGCATCCCCTTGTTTTTCCCATGTCACCCTGCTTTGTAATGTAGCAGAAAGTAATTCATGGTCCATCATATTTTTAAGCTCAATTTTAAGAGAAGCCAGTCTGGACTGCTCCCCATCACTTAAAATAGTAGAAGTCAAATTATTCAGGATAGAGCAAATTTCATCCTCCGTCAAAGTTGATTTGTCTTTCATTTTAATAGATTCTAATTTGGTCCAAGACTTAACCTTTCCTTCAAGTAGACAGAGCCTAATAGAGAGATCTTCCATGGCATCCTCTGAGGCATTTGACAAAATAAGTGGCCATTCAGTTCTAATCATATGAATAAAATCCGCATTGTCCAACTAGGAGTGATTGAATTTGAAGGGGTAAGCACATGAGACCGAATGATCCAGCCATTCAAAGAGAACTGGGAAATGGTCTGAGATCCCACTTCTATAAGCCCAAACCCGATATCTAGAAAGGAGGCTAACAAGTTGGTCAGATAGAAGAAAACGATCGAGCCTTTTGGAAATGCCCTCTTCCCCTATCCTACCATTCCTCCAAGTAGGTCCAGCGCAAGTAGGGGCCACATCCACCAGCTGATGATCGAAGAATAGCTTAGAGAAAAAAGGACCCATAGGGTCAAGTTGAGCCTTAGAGCCCCAAATCTCCGAAACATTCAATGTAAGGTTCAGATCGCCCGCAAGGATCAGGTTTGGCAAGGAAAGGAGTCCACCCCTTGCCATAGAATTCCAAATTTTTTCTCTATTGTGGTAAGGACCATAACAATTTAGGATGGAGAGGTGGAAGGTAGATCCATGAATCATTGCCTTGAGCAAGATACCTGCCACAGTGTGATAGGATTTACACTTGATGAGTTTCTGATTCCACCAAGAGAGAATACCCCCTGAAATACCAGTGGAACTGATCACACAGAATTCCCATCCAGGACAGAGCTTAGAGAAAGCGAGAAGGGCAGGATAGAAACTGGTCATAGTTTCTTGAAGGAGAACAACATCAGGTGAAAGAGTAGAGAACAGGTGATGGAGACTTTTTTGTTTGGCTAAGCCCCTAAGCCCCGGATATTTAGGGAGAGGATGCGCACCATGGACCACTCTGTTGAGGGGTCGAAGCTCTAAGGACCCTGTGAGGAGAAGAATAATGCTGATGAGCCGCATTTTTAAGTCTTGTGGATAATGGGGTATACGGAGCAGGGCTAGGAGTCGAGAGATCAGTTGGGGTTTTTTTTCTTCCTGATAGTGACATTCTCAAAACGGATAGAATCTAGGGGCAAGACCGAGGGAGAAAGAGGAGTCTTATCAGAGAAGATATTCAAGGATTTTTGTAATGTAGGGTCTACAAAGGAGGGCGAGGTAACGGGGCTATGAGGTGGTGTAGTCCGGGCCGAGTGGTCAGAACTAATAAGTGGTGGAAAATCCAATTTTGAAAATAAGGAGGGTGGAGAGACTTCCGCAATAGGAAGAGGAGGGTCAGGGGACTTATAGGAGGAAGGTTCAAGTAAAATAGAATCAACGAGGACCAAAGGAGGGATACAGGGGGGCACTGCAACACTAGAAATTGTGGTGTGGTCAAGCTGAGAAGGATCAGAAGACACCAAGGTAGCATGATGAGAAATACAACCATCCACCGAATCTAATAAGGCTAGATGACGATCAAAAGTGTCTTAAAAAAGTGAACAAGCATTTAGAAGGGGACCTTGTGTAATAGTTGCAAGAGCAGTAGGAGTGCTTACCGAATTGACCTTCGAAACAGTTGGGGGAGTCACAAGAACCTCAGAGAGATGGTGTGGTCTCGGAGAGACTGAATCCAAACGCATGAGAGGACAATCACGGTGGAGATTTCTAGTATCCCCGCATCAACTGCATCTGAAAGGGATTCCAAGATAGTCAAGTCATTGGGTGAACAGTCGCTCATGGAAAAGAATCTCGACTTCGGCTGGCAATCCCTTTGTGATGTCTAGTTCCACTGAGATTCGCGCCATCCTTTTGTCATAAGTGTTCATGAAATCCTCTTCCATAGCCATGAAGCACCCTATGGTGTTGCCAATACCTTCCAGAAGAGAGCAATTCCAGAGTGGAAATGGTAGACCCGGGAGCAGAGCCCACAAATGGCGCTTCTTTACCCTTTCTCGCAATCGATCAAAGTGGACATGCCAACGGTCCAATACCAAAGAACCATCCCCTACTCACCAAAGCCAATTAAGAACAGACGAGGCATGGGCGTCTTCAAGGAAGACAAAGACAATCCATCCCCAAGCCAACAAGCTGATCGCAGGGACATAAGACAGGAATGGCTTCCAATGTTCTGAGGCCCAGGAAAACCAGGCCTTCTTATCCATAGAGCAGTATTCCAACCTGCCTATAAGTGCACGAGAACACAAAGCCCCAACCCCGTCCAATATATAAACATCTCGACCAACAACATAACGAAGCTTACCTTCAAGAATTTTGTGGGATTTTGTCTTCCGGGGACGACGGAAACTAGAAGTATGAGGATCCGACGGTGGAAAAGAGGACCCATCATGGGTTTCTGTCATCGGGACGGGAGAGCAGGGAAAACACAAACCTGTCTCACAAGTCAACCCTGGTCTGGTAAACCCCAACGAGGAAAAACCACAAGTAGTTAAACCCTAAGTCAGCAGAAAACCCAGGGTTTCAAAACCCTAGTTGGGGAGTCACAACAAGGGTACAGGATAGAAACAAAGTCAACAGATGCATGATAAATGGAGACAAACCCAAAACGCCCTGGTGTAAACAGCCATACCAAGAGATGATAACGACAGAAAGCGGAGGACCAAGGACAGACAGAACCCCAAAAAGTCAGAGTGATAAGATTCTGTCTCATGGGAAGAACCGCAAAAAAAACACCAAAAATGACGCAAACAAAAAGGTGGCAGCCCCCCCTAGTCCATCACACCACAAACCCACAAGAAGTTGCACGTCCAGTTGCCACAAATAAGAGCCAATACCGACAGCTATATACAATTCCCACTTATTTTATAGACTGGTTGGTACTAGTCCTCAGAAGAGGATGGAATCCAGTCGTCAATACTGGCTGGGAAGAGCTCAAAAGATTGAGCCAGTGGATAGGAGGAAAGTCCTTGACAGCCCCACGATGGAGAAAAAGAAGCCACCACCAAACCCCAGAAAAGAATACTCAAGGAAAAGCAACAAACCATACAATAGATAGTGACAGATAAGGCACCTTTCTTAGTAAATAGAACCCACATAAAAGTCTACCAAAAAACGAGAGACAACAAATACCGATGAAAACAAGGAAATGTAGCAGGAGAAAACTAAACACCAGGCTGAATAGGACAGAGGAGGGAGAGTCCATACTCGGCGACCTCATTAACAGCTATCCCAAACACCGAAGCCGAAGGAGCCCGTCGCCACAGCCGCATACTTCCTGAAACCCCCCTTGCACATGGTTTTAAAACCATATGCAAGGCCAACATTTTTTTTTTCCATTGATATTACATGTGCTGAGGGAATATATCCATGTAAGCTTACTATGTTCAATTTTTGTAGTGATATAATACCTGTTAAATACCTCGACACAATTATCAATCACAATCTCCGAAGTAGATAACATGATAATCAATTAAAATCAGAGTGATCAAATCCACTCAAGAGTTAGAGGGATTCGCCTACCAATCATTCTCAAGAGTGAAATGTGCAATTAATTTTTTTCAATGTCTATGTAGGAATTAGATGGATTAGAGGAATTAGAGGGATCAAATCCACTCAAGAATCAAATCCACTCAGGGATTAGCCTACCAATCATTTTCAAGAGTGAAATGTGTAATTAATTTTTTTCAATGCTTGTGTAGGAATTAGAGGAATTCACCTAGTGCTGCAATGTCTGCTTTTCATTTTCATACTTCCATAATTTAAAAACTCTTATTTAAAACCTTGCAATACATGGTTTTTATTGTACATGGTTTAGGAGGGCCTTGCAAATGGTTTTAAAAACATGTGCAATCCTCCTAAACAACCCATGGTTTTATTGTATATGGTTTAGAAGGCTTGCACATGGTTTTAAAACCATGGGTTGTTTAGGAGGCCTTGCATATGGTTTTAAAACCATGTACAAAGCCAACATTTAAAAAAAAATTTAATTAATTAATTTATTATAATTTTGTTAGATAAAAACAAAATCATCTACTTCGCATTTAAATATTATTAAAAACACTTTAAAATCACTTTTGAATCAATATTGCATGTCATTGCTATGATCATGCATTGATATAGGTGTTCCTTATGGATACTCTCCATCACCTTTGAATCATTATAACATCATAATAGCATCAAAATATATAACTTTTACATTTTCTTCAAATATATGCGTCGTTAAAATCACCTTTGAATCATTGTAACATCACAATATATCAAAATATACCTTTTACATTTTTTTTTCCAAATATACGACTCGTTAACATCATATTACATAACTCTTACGTCCTCTTAGCATCATTATTTTCAGTTTGCATCATAAATACATTTTGCATTGAAGTAGAGCGTATGCTTCCTGTTAGCATCATTATTTTGTTTTATTTATGAGTAAAAAATGTGTTTTCTTGTGTCGCTACGAACCTTTTCACTTACATTCAACAAAATTTGAAAAAACAAATGTTTATAATTTTCATCGGTTTAGTGTCTTTTAAGTTTTTGTCCATAACCAAAAATCGAGTGGAACATTGAGAAAAATCACGATTTCCAACACAGTGTTACCTAAATTCATTTTTCGAAAAATATGGACGTGTTTTGAATTTTGTCTTGACCGTTAGACCCATCGAATCTATTAATCAGCCCAGTTGAAAAAACATATTGCATTTACAAATTTCAATGGTTGCGAATTAGAGTACAAACCTTTATCCACTCTTATGAAGCGATTTAGAGTACAAAGCTTTACATGGATGTTGGGCTGGTTTATCATTTGATGTATCAACTCCACCAGGTACCGACAACGTTGAACAAAGATGCATTGACAGAGTCTTTGAAGCAGGATCGCTTAGTCAATACGTGATAATTTTTTTGTGTTTCAAAAAGAATATTAATGCTGTGATGTTTTCGATAATGGTCAATTCGTCTTTTCCCAGGCATTTCTCTTGTAAGTTCGCGGGTGTCTGCTACCGTGTACATATATCAAGGATACTAAGCATAAACACACTGGAATTAATGTTGTTTTCTTCGTAAAGTTGGGAGCGGTGAACTATACTATCATGATCGGGACTGGCTGGATCGCTGAACTATACAAACATGATGTGTTGTGAATTTTCAATGGCTAGTAGAACATTTTCGCCACAATCAATGTCTTGTAAATGAAACTATCCTGAAATATTTGAGGATTTTGAAGTTATCAATCTTCTCACCATCACCATCCAGTCATGACTATTCACGCTCGCATGTCACGACTATTCTAGAATTATCCATCAAGTGGAAGGGGCATATGGACTTTCATGGAGACTCGCATGGCATGGTTGAAAGATCATCAGTCCTATCGCTATTTTGGACCACCTATCAAATACGCACCAATCTACCATGTAGGCTCTCAAAGAACCATAAAAATAGATGTTAAGATTGCCACAGAACAGCTACCCAACCTATCAGGAACAAATTGGTGTTTATTGTTTTTGGACCAATTCTCTCGGGGAATTATCAGTCTTCTAACATAAAGACTCTCATGGAACCATTAAAAAGATCAACAGTCGTGTCGCTGTTTTGGAGTTATCAATCTTCTCACCATCACCATCCAGTCACAAATT